>JAGKTI010009113.1:0-31792 GCA_018397915.1 Birgus latro
ATATCTGGAATACATGTGTAATATTTACTGCCTTGTTTTTGTGTCCAGTCCTACTCTTTGGAGTTACCTCCCGGTCTAGAATAGGGACCCGCTTTAGCCTGCGTATTTGAGGGCGAGAAACCGTCCCACAAATACGTAGCACAACACTGGTGGCTAGCGGTGGTTCTTGACCTGGACGGTGAAAAAGACTGGAAAACTTTTTGTGAAAATGGCAGCCAAAACACATGTACCCCTACCAAAATTTGACCCAGAACAATGCGACATCACTACTTACTTACAAATGGTCAAGCCATTGCTTGATATTGGTTTTGAAGAAGATAATCAGAAAACAGCTGTCACTCTACCTTACTTGGGAAAGGCGGTAGCTAGCATAGCACCAAAAACAGTCCCAGACCTCACGTGGGCCAGGTTTACAAAAATTGTTGTAGACACTATCACCCCGTCATTAGGAAAAGTTGTCACAGCTTCACAACTAGATGCCCTCAGATATGACGGGGATTTGGACAACACGTTGGTCCAAGCTAGGCGACTCGTCACCGCCGCATACCCGGATGCCGAAATGAATACCCAGGATGAGCATATCTTTAATACTCTCCTCAGAGTCCTCCTGGGCATGGTTAGGGAGCATTTTACCATCCATGACCCGACGGGAAATTTGGACTGCGGCGTCCAACTCATATGCCGCCTTCTCGCAGCCCGCCCTGACACGCAACAAATCGGGGTTGTGAGCCAGTTCCCAACAAAACCCCCACCCACGCCGCCCGAACTCTCTCCAGCCCCACCGTGAGACACCTCTGCCTCGGCTCTTCCAAGAGCCCACCCCACCAGGAGGCGGTCGCCCCAGGACGACAGTGCAAACCTCATCACTATCAATCCGTGGGAGTTCACCGCCTGTAACAGCCGCTGCCCACTTCACGACATTCGTGAACAGCTCAAGGTGGCACGCAGAAGAGCCGATCCACCGAGGCGCCGCCCAATGCTGGCAGTAGAGGAGGGCCCTGCGAACCCCCAACCCCCTCTCATTGAGGAGCCTGACGCCAGCTGCGAAACAAAGGCCCAACTGGCGCTGGATTTTTAGGATTGCCCCCGCACCTCCCCATGGTGGCGGGGACCACCTCTTCCCAATACCGACCCCCGGTTTATGATAAAATGAAATTACAGGGGGTCAAGGCAAGACTCCTGGTGGATATGGGAGTCGCCAGGTCTTGCTTATATACACAGTTTTACTCCCACCACCAGGAAGTTTTTGGGCCCCTTCTCCCCACTTCAGCCCACCTGAACGCCATCAAAGTGGCGAACCTGGCGGCTACACCCCTCACTCTGCCAAAGGGACTTCTGGTCGGCGACCTAGAGCCAGCAGAGCCATGCGACACCCCACCCCTAGAATCACACCTTTCTCCCCTTCCTCCGTTGCCTGACACTTATCTACACACCAGGCCGAGACGCTACACCATCTACTGCTCGAGCACCAAGACCTTTTTTCGACCGGGCCCGCCGACTTGGGGCATACGAGGTATTTAGCTCATGAGATTCACACCACTGGGCCCCCCATTCGGCAACCCTCTCGCCGGAAGAACCCACACCAACGGGCTGAGGAGGACCGGCAAGTTCAAGAAATGCTGGACGCCGGCGTCATAATGCCCTCTACCAGCCCCTGGTCCTCCCGTTGTCTTGGTTCAGAAGAAAGACGGCACTCAACGCTTCTGCGTCGACTACTGCCGCCTAAACGACGTAACTACGAAAGATGCCACTCCTCTCCCCTGGATAGACGACTCCCTACATGGCTCCACCTGGTTCTCCATGCTGGTCCTCCAGTCAGGGTACTGGCAGGTCCCCGTCCACCCCCAGGATCAAGAGAGAACGGCTTTTTCCATGAGCAATGGGAAACTATATCAATTTGACGTTCTCCCCTTTGGGCTATGCAATGCCCCAGCCACTTTCTCCCGCCTCATGGAGTCCCTCCTCAGCGGTCTGACATGGGAAGTTTGCCTGGCGTACCTCGATGACGTGATCGTATTTAGCAAAACGTGGGCTGATCACCTGCACCACCTCCGACAGGTGTTTCAGCGGATACGCCAGGCTGGGTTAAAACTCAAGCCCACTAAATGTGTTCTAGCTGCCCGCTCGGTCCCTTTTCTAGGACACATTGTCTCAGGGAAAGGCATCTCTCCAGATCCCAAGAAGTTGAAAGCCATCGCCAAGCAACCTCTTCCCCAAGACGTACACCAAGTCCGTGCCTGCCTGGGCCTCGTGTCGTACTACCAGCGGTTCATTAAGGTTTTGCCGACCTTGCGAAAGCGCTCCATGACCTCACTAAGAAGGGTGAGCCCTTCGTCTGGAGCAACGACCGCGTCGCCGCATTCCACTCCCTGAAGGAGAAGCTCGTTTCCTCCCCCATCGTCGCCTTCCCCAACTACAACCTCCCCTTCAGGTTGTATACCGATGTGTCCCTGGTAGCCATAGGCTCCGTCCTGGCCCAGGTTCAGGAGGGGCGCAAGCACATCATAGCTTGCGCCAGCCACACCCTAAACCCTGCTGAACGCAATTACGCCGCTAACAAGCGCGAGTGTTTGGGCATCGTCTGGGGCCTTGATTACTTCAGGGCCTACCTATCGGGCACCAGCATCATCGTCATCACGGACCACCAATCCCTCCAGTGGCTACGGAAATCAGCAACCCACAACGCCCAACTCCTCCGCTGGTGCAAAGCGCTGGAGGAGTTTGCTTACGAGATCGCGTACCGGCCTGGGAAATTGCACACCAACGCCGACGCCCTCTCCCGCTTGCCAGTACAATCGCTCCTCGCGCAGTCCGAATTGATCCAGCACTGGCAAAATCGAGATTGGCCTCCCTGGATTCAACTAACTCCACCTGCAAGGGGACCAACTCTTCACGCCCTCGGGCCACACTGTCCTTGACCCGGACTCCGCCATAAGCGTCCTCACTCACCTCCACTCGGACAATGGGATCCACCTGGGTACAAAGAGGCTGACTCAGGTCTTCAATGACCTCTACTGGGCTCCCAACCCCACTACCCTAGCCCAGCATGTCACCCAGGCGTGTCGAGCATGCTGCCTAGGGAAAGACATTACCCGTACGGCGGGTCCTACCAGCAAGATCACCGCCCACAAGCCCTGGCAGCTTTTGTCTGTCGATGTTGTCGGACCCCTGCCACCCAGGTCCGGCTACCGATACATCGTCACCTTCGTCGACGTCTATTCAAAGTTCCTTATCGCTTGCCCGACCAAAGAACACACTGCTGTCGCAATAGCCGACGCCCTCATGCGCCACGTCTTCCCCTACTTTGGCGTTCCCCAGGCCATTCACTCCGATAATGCCCCTGAATTTTACGGGGCAAATATGGAAAGAACTGTCCGACCTGATTGGGTTCTCCATTTCACACTCCTCCCCCTACTGGCCCCAAGGAAATGGGGTATGTGAGAGGAGCCATCGAACCCTGTTAAACCAGGTCAGGACCCGAATCCAGAGCACCCAGGACTAGGAGCGGCCTGCCCACATCAAAATCATCCAATGGGGAACGAACACCTGCCCCGCGATGATGGCATCACCCCCCACGAGCGGGTATTCGGAGAGGCGCCCCTCCTGCTCCCTCTCCGACAACATCTCCAACCTCCCGCTCCTCCCTCACTCACGGACCCCCTATATCACCTGAAGCGTCACCTACAACACCTGCGCGGACACCAGGACGCTCAGACAGATTCCTCCCTTACTAACCCTTACAAACCAGGTGACGAGGTTTTCGTGGCTTGTCTTCCCACCCCCAATAAGGTTGCCCCTCGCTTGATGGGACCCTACACTGTCACGAAAGTCCCCAACCCTTTCCAAGTCGTCATCGACTACCACGGAACATCCCGCACCTACCGGAATCGCCACTTCCACCCCGCCCGGGACTCCCCAGGGCCTTCCTCACTCTCCCCAACCACGCGGGCCAATCCAGCACCGCCCGCTCCCCAGGAAGAGCCCTTTGCATATTATTCATCTCCCTCCCCTTCCACCCCGGCTTCCACCGCCCCATCACCACTCGAGACCCCTACACCACGCCCGCGCACCACACTAACCTCACCGGCACGCTCCCCCGCCGCCGCCGCACCACCCGCTCCACGTGCTCACTGCACACCTGCCAGAATTGCCATGCTGACCCCGCCAACCAACCATACCACGCCACCCCGCACTCTGCCCGCCCCCACTCCGCCTTCCCTTTCCTCGTCGCCGCCCACTCCACAACTAACCACAACAACGACCCGTTCCGGGCGTATTTCACGCCCACCAGCTTGCTACACCTTAACCCCTATGCCCACCCATTCGCCCAGTAACAACCAACTACCCACCCCACCCCCCAACACCACCCCAATAACCCTTCCTACTCCGCACCTCGTGTAGAAGAACCCACCCCGCTCCATTCCCAGGGGAACACCGCACCAACACTCCACCAGCAATGTAAGCCACACCAGGCTGCCTCTAGCCAGCATTCGATTCCAGGACACCACTGCCACCACCATCATGCGTGTCACAAGTCACCTGGATTCCCACCTTCGGGTGACACTTGCGTGTGAGGAGCACACGAAACCTGCTACTCCTCCTCCGGCAGGCGAACCACCCTTCCACCCTACGGGTCGCCTACGCACACCAACTCAACACCAATGTGGCCTCTGACCACTGGACGTCCTTCCTCAGCCACCTCAACCCTATCCACCAGATGGCCAATGCTCACCTATACCACCTCCAGTCACGGGGTGGTGGTGACTTCATTACCGAGGTGGGTGGTGAAATACATGAGTTAGGGGCTGGAGCCACAAACCACACGGCGACCGGGGCAGACGACACCAGCGCCCCCAACCCCCCAGTATCACCGGGGGACTGCCACCAACACAGTGCGGCTGGGAACAGGAACGGCTTACCTGTATAACTTCCCGGCGCCCCTCTTGCGCCCACGTTGTGGCCCGGAAAGGTAGCAGTCGCTGACACCTAGTCTCCGGCAGGAGCGCAGCTCACCAGGTAAGGGGTCGAGTTTATAACTCCACGCAATGCCACGGTATCGGCCACAGTCATACCGGGTATGGGTCAGAACTGGCCACAGTCCGTTCCCCAGTTGCTTCCCCGCCACAGGGCCGAGACACAGATGCGTGTCGGTCGGGCAGGACTGGCCACAACTCGTCCGTCTCCTGTCGGCGTTCCTCCCAGAGCGGCACCGCAATACCGGCCACGAGCCGTACTGGGCACGAGGCAGGATCGGCCATAGTCTGTCCCTCAGCTACTAGTGACCTAAGCTCATTGACACAGGCCACAGCTGTCCCAGAGCTCACCTCCTCGGCATTAGCCACGAACCACGCCAAGCCTAACACAGTGCAGGCCACAAGCTGCCAGGGAAATAGGCCCAACACAGTGCAGGCCACAAGCCGCCAGGAAAGTAGACCCAACATAGTGCAGGCCACAAGCCGCCAGGAAACCAGGTCTAACACAGTGCAGGCCACAAGCCGCCAGGAAAGTAGACCCAACACAGTGCAGGCCACACGCCGCCAGGAAACCAGGTCTAACACAGTGCAGGCCACAAGCTGCCAGGAAAGTAGACCCAACACAGTGCAGGCCACAAGCTGCCAGGAAAGTAGACCCAACACAGTGCAGGCCACAAGCCGCCAGGAAAGAAGACCCAACACAGTGCAGGCCACAAGCCGCCAGGAAACCATCTCTCCCTGTGCCCTCTCGGCGTCAGCCACGAGCCACGCCAGGCCTAACACAACGCAGGCCACAAGCTGCCAGGAAAGCAGGCCTAACACAGTGCAGGCCACAAGCCACCAGGAAACCAGGTCTAACACAGTGCAGGACACAAGCCGTCAGGAAACTCTCTCCCTGTGCCCTCTTGGCGTTGGCCACAAGTCACGCCAGGCCAAATACAGTGCAGGCCACAAGCTGCCAGGAAACCAGACCTAGCGCAGTGCAGGCCACAAGCCGCCAGGCAGTTATCCCCACGGTCACGCAGGCATTGGCCACGAGTCACGCCTGGCCCAGTACAGAGCAGGCCACAATCCCCGGTACCCATCAGGCGTTGGCCACGAGTCACATTGGGTCGGGAGCAGAGCTGGCCATAGTCCGCTCCTCTCCTACGGGAGCACCAGCAGTGCCCGAGACATGGCACTTACCCAGGACCTTGGTTCCCTACGGCTCCACCAGGGTGACCAGCTGCTGGACCAGAGCCCCTGCAGACCTCGCAGCCGACGACAGGCCCCATCCACCACTCCCCCGGCCCGAGCTTCCCATGAGGCGTCCCTAACGGCGCCGCCGCCCTCGAGCCGTTGCCGCAGCCCAGCCGCCCCATGTTCCAGTCCCCTGGGTCCCCTGTTAGCCCAGGAGTTGCCCCGCACACCAGGGCGCGACCTACCGGCGGACAAGGTCTCCCAACAACGCTCCCAGATCCGACGTCAGGCCCAGCTCCTAGCCCTCTTTGGGCCGAGCCCATAGCCCCACAGCCACGTGTGGGACCCTGCCAAGGAGCACGCCACTCTTCCCCTGTTTCCCTCCTGACGGAGGAATCGCCCTGGGCCTATCAATGTCACCCAAGTGAGTGGACTATCTATATATGTGTGTGTGTGTACCCTTAAGTTCAGTTTTAGTGTGCATCTACAGGTATCTTACGAGTGATTTCCTACAGTGTATCCTCAAAGTGAAGTGACCAGGAACCCTGAATGAGATTGGACGTGCCGATAGATAGAACGTGGCCGGACCTATATTGGAAGGTAGAGTCCTGCCGCCCTAGACAGCCTCAGCGATAATCTAGACATGCCCCTTTTGTGTCTTTGTGCCTTGCGCTGGTGTTTACGTTCCCCCTCCCCTGTGTTCAGTTAAACTTGCATCAGCCCCTTGTCTCAGCAGCGTGTCTAACCCGGGCATACCAAATACCACAGTCCCCCCTGTTAAATACCTTTATGGGCAACCCTACCTGTGATAAACTTCCGGCCGCCAGTTACCTGAAATACAGGTGTAACGTAAGATATACATGTATACAGTGCCGTCCAGTGCTATACAGGTTTTAGAAATTGTGTCAAAACCATTCCTGTGTCCGAAGATATAAATGTGTTGTATGTAACACGAGTGTCGGGTGAATAGTACCATACTTGAACAAGAAGGTAAAGTGACAGATAGTAATTGTGTACAGTGTTCACTTGCCCCCGGCCAATCCTTTGTAATATCTGTGATGTATTATTGTTCTGTGTCTTATGTCTAGAATACATGTGAGATATTCACTGCCTTGTTTTTGTGTTCAGTCCTACTCTTAGGAGTTACCTCCCGGTCTAGAATAGGGACCCGCTTTAGCCTGCGTATTTGAGGGCGAGAAACCGTACCCACAAATACGTAGCATACACTGGTGGCAGCGGTGGTTCTTGACCCGGACGGTAAAAAAAGGACTGGAAAAGTTTTTGTGAAAATGGCAGCCAAAACACATGTACCCCTACCAAAATTTGACCAAGAACAATGCGACATTGGTTTTGAAGAAGATTATCAGAAAATTGCAGTCACTCTACCTTGGGAAAGGCGGCAGCTAGCATAGCACCAAAGATAGTCCCAGACCTCACATGGGCTAGATTTACAAAAATTGTTGAGACGCTATCACCCCGTCATTAGGGAAAGTTGTTGCAGTATCACAACTTGATGCCCTCAGATATGACGGGGACCTGGACAATACCCTGGTCCAGGTCCAAGCTAGGCGACTCGTTACCGCTGCATACCCGTATGCTGAAGTGAATAGCCGGTATGAGCATATCTTTTATACTCTTCTTAGAGTCCTCCCGGGCATGGTTAAGGAACATTTTACCATCCATGACCCGACGGGAAATTTGGACCGCGATGTCCAGCTCATTCGCCTCCTTCTGGCAGCCCGCTCCACCCCACAGCATATCGGCGCAGTCATAAACTGCCCCACACAGGCAACAGCGCCCACCATTCCCACGGCTCACCCTTCAAATATTATCACCATCGACCCGTGGGAATTTCCTCCCTGCAGCCACAGATGCCCTATATACAACATCCGTAAGCAGCTGCAAGTTGCCCAAGGCAGGACCACCACAAACGAGCGCCAACCCCTTGCCTCATTACATGACAAAGGAGCACACGCCGAATGCTCACAGTCTGGGGGAAGCAAAGCCCAACACAGAAGGGCTCAGGAGGCAGAGCCTGGCGGAGGAGACGCCCTAAACCTCCCCCACCCTATAACCAAAGGAGAAGTAGAAAAGGGATCCGGAGACATCACCAATCGTCTCCGGAACCTCCTCAGCCACACTGTGCTCCTCTACTTTGTCCCTTTTCTCACTCTTCTCCCACTATATCATCCAGCTTACCACCTCCTCCTCCTAACCCCCCTTTTCCTCCACAGACCACTTTCCCCGCTACCATCGCCTCCCCCCTTCCTAGCTCCTCCTCGCATGTCCCCTACGTTCCACCCCACAGACAATCCCCCACCACAACTCCGCACCTCGTGTGGAAGAACCCGCCCCGCTCCATTCCCAGGGGAACACCGCACCCACACTCCACTGGCAATATAAGCCGCACCAGGCTGCCTCTGGCCAGCATTCGTTTCCAGGACATCACTGCCACCACCACCATGCATGTCACCAGAGTCACCTGGATTCCCATCTTCGGCCGAAATCTACATGTGAGGAGCACACAACACCTACTATACCTCCTCCAGCAGGCGAACCTCCCTTCCACCCTACGGGTCGCCTACGTGCCCCAACTCACCGCCAACGTAGCCTCCGACCATTGCACGTCCTTCCTCAGCCACCTCAACCCTTTTCACAGGACGGCCAACACTCACCTGTACCACCTCCAGTCACGAGGCCGTGACTTCAACACAGAGGAGGGTGGTGAAATACAGGAGTTAGGGGTTGGAGCCGCCAACCACACAGCGAGCGGGGCAGACGACACCAGCTCCCCAACCCCCCCCCAGATCACCGGGGGATTACTGCCAACACAGCGCGGCTGGGAACAGGAACGACTTACCTGTCCAACTTCCCGGTGCCCCTCGTGCTCAGGTGAGGGTCCGGAAAGATAGCAGTCGCTGGCACCTTGTCTCTGGCCGGAGTACAGCTCTGCAGGTAAGGGGTGGGGTTTACAACTCCACACAGCGCCACGGTACTGACACTGACAATTGTCGTACTGGGTACGGGGCAGAATTGGCCATTGTCCATTCCCCAGCTGTTTCCCCGCCACAGGGCCGCGACACGGATGTGTGTCGGTCAGGCAGGATCGGCCAACAGTCGTCCGTCTCCTGTAGGCATTCCCCCAAGAGCGGCACCGCGGTACCAGCCACGAGCCGTACTGGGCATGAGGCAGGATCGGCCATAGTCCGTCCCTCAGCTGCTAGTGACCTAAGCTCATTGACACAGGCCATAGCTGTCCCAGAGCTCACCTCCTCGGCGTTAGCCATGAACCACGCCAAGCCTAACACAGTGCAGGCCACAAGCTGCCAGGGAAATAGGCCCAACACAGTGCAGGCCACAAGCCGCCAGGAAAGTAGACCCAACACAGTGCAGGCCACAAGCCGCAAGGAAACCAGGTCTAACACAGTGCAGGCCACAAGCCGCCAGGAAAGTAGACCCAACACAGTGCAGGCCACAAGCCACCAGGAAACCATCTCTCCCTGTGCCCTCTCAGCGTCAGCCACGAGCCACGCCAGGCCTAACACAGTGCAGGCCACAAGCTGCCAGGAAAGTAGACCCAACACAGTGCAGGCCACAAGCCGCTAGGAAACCAGGTCTAACAGTGCAGGCCACAAGCCGCCAGGGAACTCTCTCTCCCCGTGCCCTCTCGGCGTTGGCCCGAGTCACGCCAGGCCAAATACAGTGCAGGCCACAAGCTGCCAGGAAACCAGACCTAGCGCAGTGCAGGCCACAAGCCGCCAGGCAGCTATCCCTACGGTCACGCAGGCATTGGCCACGAGTCACGCCTGGCCCAGTACAGAGCAGGCCACAAGCCGCCAGGAAACCAGACCTAGTGCAGTGCAGGCCACAAGCCGTGAGGCAGCTATCCCCACGGTCACGCAGGCGTTGGCCACGAGTCACACCTGGCCCAGTACAGAGCAGGCCACAAGCCGTCAGGAAACTACCCTCCCCGGTACCCATCAGGCGTTGGCCACGAGTCACGTCAGGTCGGGAGCAGAGCTGGCCATAGTCCGCTCCTCTCCTACGGGAGCACCAGCAGTCGGAGAGGACCCTACACCCGAGACGTGGCAGAGTCTTACCCAGGACCTTGGTTCCCTCCGGCTCCACCAGGGTGACCAGCTGCCGGACCAGAGCCCCCGCAGACCTTGCAGCCAACAACGGGCCCCAACCACCACTCCCCCGGCCCGAGCTTCCCGTGAGGCGTCCCTAACGGCGCCGCCACCCTCGAGCCATTGTTGCAGCCCAGCCGCCCCGTGTTCCAGTCCCCTGGGTCCCCTGTTGCCCCGCACACCAGGGCGCGACCTACCGGCGGACGAGGTCTCCCAACGACGCTCCCAGATCCGACGTCAGGCCCGGCTCCTAGCCCTCTTCGGGCCGAGCCCTTAGCCCCACAGCCACGTGTGGGACCCTGCCCAGGAGCACGCCACTCTGCCCCTGTTTCCCTCCTGACGGAGGAATCGCCCTGGGCCCATCAGTGTCACCCAAGTGAGTGGACTATCTATATATATGTGTGTGTACCCTTAAGCTCAGTTTTAGTGTGCATCTACAGGTATCTTACGAGTGATTCCCTACAGTGTATCCTCAAAGTGAAGTGACCAGGAACCCCAAATGAGATTGGACGTGCCAATAGATAGAACGTGGCCGGACCTATATTGGAAGGTAGAGTCCTGCCGCCCTAGACAGCCTCAGCGATAATCTAGACATGCCCCTTTTGTGTCTTTGTGCCTTGCACTGGTGTTTAGGTTCCCCCTCCCCTGTGTTCAGTTAAACTTGCATCAGCCCCTTGTCTCAGCAGCGTGTCTAACCCGGGCATACCAAATACCACAGTCCCCCCTGTTAAATACCGTTACGGGCATCCCTACCTGTGATAGACTTCCGGCCGCCAGTTACCTGAAATACAGGTGTAACGTAAGATATGTATACAGTGCCGTCCAGTGCTATACGGGTTTTAGGAACTGTGTCAAAACCATTCCTGTGTCCGAGGATATGTGTTGTATGTAACACGAGTGTCGGGTGAATAGTACCATACTTGAACAAGAAGGTAAAGTGACAGATAGCAACTGTGTACAGTGTTCACTTGCCCCCGGCCAATCCTTTGTAATATCTGTGATGTATTATTGTTCTGTGTCTTATGTCTAGAATACATGTGTGATATTCACTGCCCTGTTTTTGTGTCCAGTCCTACTCTTAGGAGTTACCTCCCGGTCTAGAATAGGGACCCGCTTTAGCCTGCGTATTTGAGGACGAGAAACCGTCCCACAAATACGTAGCATAACACAATGAGTAATCAAAATTGGATGAAGTGAAGTTTAGTATCAACTGCATATTGAGATTTGATATTGAAACGCATGTTTGTGAAATAAATGTTTCCCTTGAATATAGAAGAAAACTGGTATTGTGAACTAGGCTATGACAGAAAATCTATGTTGGTGGACTGTACTATATGAACCGACCCGGGTTGGTCTTAGCCAGCATTCTCCCTGGAACCACCACCACCATGCGTGCCCGAAGGATAACCTGGATCCCCTCTCTCGGATGACACCACCGCATCTGGAACACAAATCACCTGCTACAAATCCTCCAGCAGATGCGTCGCCCTTCTACCCTCCGCGTCGCCTACGCCCACCACCTACAGCCCAACACTACCACACATTACTGGACCATCTTCCTGGCCCCCTCACGCCCTTCCACCAAACGCACAACGCCAACGTGTATCACCTCCAGTTACGGGGTCACAACTCCTTCATGGGGGAGAGCAATGGAATACATGAGTTAGGGGTAAGGGCTGCAGACGACACGGACGCCGGTGCAGACGACACCAACACCCAAAGCCCCCCAAGGACTACCGGGGGTCCGCCACTGACACTGAGCGGCTCGGGACAGGAACGGCGCACCTGTATCCCTCCCCGACGCCCCTCATACTCCTAGCCGACATCCCTGGAAGGTAGCAGTCGCCGGCGCCTAGTCTCCGGCTGAAATTCCACTCGCCAGGTAAGGGGTGGAGTTGTTTCGGTAACTCCATGCAACGCCGCGGTATCGGCCATAGTCCTTACCAGGAAAGGGGCAGAACCTGCCACAGTCCGTTCCCCAGTTGCATCCCCGCTGCAGGACCGCGTTCCCCCCACAGTAGCGCCCCAGAACCGGCCACAAGCCATGCTGGGTGTTATATATAGAGGCCGGAACAATCAAACTGGAGGTTAAGAAACCACAGCTCGGGGCTCTGTGTATTTAGTCAACTGACAGCCATCTTGAAAAAGAGTAACAACAGAACATCACCATGCGCAACTGCGTGGCACAGTCAAAATAGTAATACATTACACTTCTTCCCCCCCATAAAAAATAAAAATGTAGACCTATTCCTTACCAAATTAGCCATATCAAAACTATTATCCTAAAACACAATCCTTTAATTTCATGGGCAGTTTCTTATTTCTAGTGTACTGCTGAAGATACAATATGTATTGAGAAAACAATGTTGATTTAATTTTGAATTTTTCTATAACTGTCTGCCACCAATATATGATGAGAAACAAATACAATTTTAAAACCGAATAAGCCACCAGCCTTGTGATGGGTAAACTGGACTAAGAAGACTTAGAATTAATATTACATTTACTTGGGATCAGCCTACGGGTTATGCTCGGGACAATAGGGGTAGAACAAGGGTAGCGAGTGGCCTGAGCAGCCGTAGGCCTGTAACAGGATGGGGATAAGTGTGGACTTTGATACTTACTGCATATATCATGAGAATCTCGGTCCACTGGATTTCAATGGAACATGAGTAGTCTACTCCTCACTAGTTCTCTCCTCTGTGTGAATTACCTCAGTACACTCTCAACAAAAATACTGTACCATTATTACCAAAAAGTCATGTACAGTCTTCATGAGCAGGAGAAGGAAGAAGACCAGTATGACTTCGGGATTACAAGGATTTTATTACATGCTCCAAAAACTCACATAAAATGCAAGAATGGAAAAGAATTTCAATAGTGACTGGTTCACACTTGGTTGGACAAAATATTATATGACACCACTTCGTTAGGGACGAGTCAGATCAGGTATTAACATTCTAAATATACCAAAAAATCAATTACAATCAACACACCACCCTCTTGGCGTACTCTTGATAAACCATGTTATAAACCTCTAATACCATCCTTCATTGACATAAAGGTTCCCTTCCAAGATATAACGGAGCATGGATATGACCATGGGGGTAACAAATAAACAAACACTATTTTAAATTTCGGCCCCCTGCTTACACAGATATCTAACATTAGTCATTCTATTGAAAAAATTCTTATATGAAAGTTGACTATAGGCGGATGCCAGTGAAAAGGTTACTCAAATCCCAGTTAATACTCCAAAATAGAGATCAAGCATTTCACAATCCTCAACAAAAGAAAAACATACTTCCAGTAATCTGTTATTCACTTCACAGAATTACCTTATATAACTGAGAGATACCTTATACAGTATATACATAATTGAGAGAAATATACCTTATATATAACTGAGAGATATACACCTTCCCTTTTCCTCACATTTCAAAATAACGACGAAACTGAAAGAATAGTACAGTGCCACAATCTTTACCAGAACATTCTCTAACTTTGAAAGTTTCTCACTCAACGGTCCGAACGGTTTTTTAACACCAGTGTGTACTCTCGCTTAGTTATTTCTGTTTCATGTAGGTTGGGACCCAAAACAATTCACAAAGTTGGTTTGATAATCAAGGCTTCACTTAACTTCACAAAACTGAGTATGAGTAGGCGTCTGGGAGTTATACGGAGAGCACATGTTACCCACCAATTGATGATGCAAGTCCCAGCGCTTCGCCATGGCTAACCTCCAACACAGAAATCCTGTTGTCCTCCGACCCTACATTAATTAGCGACACAGCTACACTCCTAGGACACTCTCCATCTCCCAAACTCTTCAGCAAACTTGCAGGACACTCCCCATCTCTAAACTCCTCAGCACGAAAGGGAAGAAATATGGACATCTCTCGAAAACACGTCTGCCTGGCACCACGGCTTAGTTCTGACCAGTGTTGCCAAATGTATCAGATGTAAATGAGCTAGGTTGAGGTCTGAAATGCGCTAGAAATGCGCTAGGAAAACGTTCGTCTCCCCGTCCCTGGTAGTAAGGGTTATGATGATAATAGCAATGATTATTGTTTTGATGATCATAAAAAAAGTAATAATGGTAACAAACAGTACCGCTGTTGCTGCTGCTACTGTAATGATACTAAATATCAAAGAAATAGAATAATAATGAAGATAATTATAATATATGTATTTATTTTGTAATTATTTTTACATACTATCAATGAGAGTATATGTCTATAATGTCTATGCTCATTACTCACCCTTAGTTGAGGGAAAAAAATATGGTGTCCTCTAGATCCTCGTCAGCTTCCTCATCTAATAATTCGGATGAACAGTGCGGTGCAGGTTCTGATGAAGTACTTGCAGTAGCTCCTGACGATTTTGTTTCACTGTATGTTGCCATTGTTCCTATTTGCTTAACTACACTTCTGGTAGTTCATATGAATAGCAACATTTTCCCACTCTCCGCAGGCCACTTCTCACAGCAATAATGGCACTAACGGATTTTGAGTTTAGCCGGTTTCTGAGCTTGCTTTTAACTATGTTTATTTGACTAAAGAGCCTCTCAACTTCAGCATTCGAGTGAGGGAGTGAAAGTATATTGAGTGCCAGCTCAGAGAGATCATGAAAACTATTTACTCCTATTGCATCCTTGTAACTAGCCACTTCAGCCCAAAATTTGACCGTTGATGTAGTTTCTTGCCACCGAACAACTGTTAAATTTCGCCACTGACTGTCAATTTTGTCAATTTGTTCAGGAAGATATCCCAACAATTCAGCAATTTCTATTACAGGTTCTTTAACCACTTTCAGACACTCTTCAACCGAAAACAAAGACATCTTCTTCAAGATTCTGAAGTTATCTGGTAGTCTGTTTCGTAATTCATCACACAGTTTGACAGCACATGAAATGCAACGATCACGAAGCTGTCGCTGACCTTCTTGTGTCAGATTTGAGGTAGAACACGTCTTTTCGAATTCATAGCCCAAATATGCTCTGGGGTCAATGTAACTGGCAATATCAGAGGTTAATGGATCGATTCTTGAGCTAGGTATCATCACTCTCCTACTTGTTGCACTAATGAGATAAGAAAGGTCTGATAGAAGTTTTGTTGGGTCGACATTTTCCCCCTGAAAGGTTTTCACAGTTCTCTGAACGTCCTGCAGAAGTGGGCACAGAAAGAGCATGTAACGTTTGTTAATGGGGTCACTGTAGATGTTGTATAACATCTCTGCAGTAAAGCACTTTTCATCTGACCTTGCTATATTAAAGTGCATTTTAAGTTCTTCCCACTGAGCTAGAATGCAGGTCACTGCAGGTTCCAGTGATATCCACCTGGTGTCACATAATTTAGGTACCTGAAGTGGTTGTTTCCCATCATTCAATGTTTCATACAGAGTCTTGTAGATTAGCTGAATGAGAAAACCAACTGTACGTCTCTCGCACCAAGAAATCGATGTTTCTAGGCAATGTTTCTGCCACAGCATGAGATAAAGCCAGTTGAATTGAGTGGCACACACAACGCACCATGACTAAGTTTGAGAGTTCCAGTTCCTTCTTTAAAAGTTCACACACACCGTTATTTAATCCAACATTAACGCTTGCATTATCAACTCCAATACCAAGCAAGTTTTGGGGGTCCAGGTGTTCATCACACAAAAGTTTCTTAATAGCATTTACAATAGACTGTGCTGTTCCATCTTGTAACTCCACTATACCAAGAAAGGTTGATACTATTTTCCTTAATTTCCTACTGAAATAGCGCACAATTACACCAAGCAGTTTTGTAACAGCAATATCAGTTGATTCATCTATAAGGAGGCTGTATTTTTCATCAGCAATATCATCCTTGAGGCTCTCCATAAAGTGGGGTGCTAGCACATTTACCACTATGTTTTTGCACTTGGTTCGGTGTAGTTTCAGATTTTTCACTGCACTGCTGTCACTGAACATTACTTTGCAAGCTTCTGACACATGGTCCACTGTTAAAAAGGAAGATTGTTCTGCTATTACCATTGCTAGTCGTCCTTCTGCTTGGCTTGATGAACGGCGTTGGGTGTCACTGATATGTGAGAATGGCAGTTTTGTTTGCCTTGAGCTAGAAAAAGGTTCTGCAGCTCGAACATGTTTCACAGAAGTCGTATGTCTTCTTAGGTCACTGAGTTTTGCTGTGATCTCGCATTTACAGAACGCACAATATGCCTTTGTTTTGTCTTTTTCTAAAGGTCTCAGCCAATCCTTTAACTCTGGAAATGATTCCCAGGTCTTTCTATACATTTGTGTATAATTTGGCGCCATTCTGATAGTTATTCAAGAACTGATTGCACCATTTCAAGCTTTCAGTAGTTGAGCCAGCTAACTGGTATGCGGACTAGCAGAGGCGAGGCGGGCCGCAGGCAGAGTACTTATCCAACGATACGACTGACATGTACCGTACGGAGCAGTTGCCTTGTAGTCAAATTTCCAGTTTTAATCATTGTTAAATACAGTCTCGGGAATTATGATTTGTATGAATTGTAAATGAAAAATATACGAGAATTAAATATTCTCTTATTATCCTAACTGGCCCGATGAAACGAGAGTTTGAGAAATATTACGAAACACATGATTATTTTTTAAAGTAAAAAAAAGTCCCAGTCCTGTCCAGTTCGTGTTTAACTTACGGAATTCATATTCTCTAGCATGGAAAGAAGTAAATTTATGCTTAACATACCCATGATTATGACTTCTTGGAAATGCGCTAGAACATGCACCAAATCAAAGAAAAATGCACCAGAAAATGCGCTATGCGCAAAATACGAAATTTAAGCGCTGTTTGTCATGCCAATGCGCCAGAACTAGCGCATTTCGCGCCAATTTGGCAACACTGGTTCTGACTCTCTTCAAACACAGCAGCGCTCGGCGCGGCTTTCAAATTATTTTCCTAACTTTATTAACAATACGATACTTTCCAACTAAATACATCATTTCTAAACTAACTCTGTTCGCTAGTATCACAGTTGACGTAAAAATCTATGTTACACTAATTTAAATGTACGATACTATATACACAGGTGACTTAATGCGGATGAACATGGCGTAATGCGGCCTCTTTGTCTCTCAGAAAGCTGTTACTTTCAATAAAAATAATTATTTGAATAAGAGAACATTACAATAATTTTCCTTCATTACACTAGATGGACGTATACTTGGCACCTCATCAGTAGGCCTACCAGTGCGAAGGGGAGAATTTGAAACACTGTCATCCCTGGCCACCTGCTCTTTACTGGGTACCTGTTCTGATACTGACATAGGATCTTGGACATTGGTTTCCAATTCTCCTTCCCCTGGTAATCCTGGCCTTACTTCAACTGTTTCCTTTTGTAACAATGGCTTGGGAATATACTGTGTTAAACTCTCATCATTACTTTTTATTTCTTGCTCCTTGCGTGACCAAGCCTTGTCAGTTTGGATAATCTGATCAATATGCCTCTTCCACACAAGATCACCTACATCTGTCAAGTATGTACATGGCCCAAGTTCCCTACTGACCACCCCTTGAGTCCATACTGGCTTTCGTGACCTATAGTCCTGAACCAGTACGAGTTCTCCTACTTCCACGAGTCGAGTAAACCGCTCCTGCTTGTTTTGTCGTTCCATCCGTTGGGAGAGGTTTGGGCGTACTGCATCCAATCTTGTTCTGAGAGTTCGACCCATTAACTCCGCTGGAGAATGAGTGGCACTGTGAGGTGTGGTACGGTATGTCAGTAGAAATTCACACAACTTTCTATGTACAGAGATTTTCAGATCTTTCCATGCTCTCATAGCTGTCTTGAAGGTGCGCACAAATCTCTCTGCCTCTCCGTTAGTACTGGGATGGAAAGGAGCGAACCGACAGTGTTTAATCCCATTCATCTTTGTGAATTCTTCAAATTCCACAGAGGTAAACTTTGGCCCATTATCTGACACTAGTTCTAATGGTAATCCTTGTTGAGAAAAGATCTGGCGTAAAGCATCAATGGTATTTTCCGATGTGGTGGACTTCATTCTGACCACATACGGCCACTTTGAGTAGGCATGTACCACTACCAAAAACATTTCCCCCATAAAGGGTCCCGCAAAGTCTACATGTATCCGCTGCCATGGTCCTGAGGGCCATTTCCAAAGGTTATCTGTCACTGCCGGCTTTTTTGGTTGCTGTTCTTGACAATCTTTGCAGCCTCGGACCCGGTCCTCTATGTGTTTGTCTATCTGAGGCCACCAGACATGGTTTCTTGCCAAAGCCTTGATCCTAACTATGCCTGGGTGACATGTGTGGAGTTCTAGAAGGCTATCATGGAACTTCGGAGGAATTATTGTCCGGACTCCCCACAACAAGCATCCTTCTTCTACTGTCAGCGCATTTCTCCTTTGATAGTACGGCTGGTACTCTTGTGTCCAGTCTTGCTCCATGGGCCAACCTTGTATCACCCAGTTTTTTATGCGAGCTAAAACGGGGTCTCTTCGAGTTTCCTTGCAGATAGCCTTGGCCGTGATGGGCAATCCATTAATATGTGCTTTGTTCAATTCTGTGGCCTCCTGCGTTCAACACAGTCGAGAGACTGTCCCTTGCTCCTGATCATTTTTCAGTGGCAGACGAGACAGAGCATCTGCATTCTCATTCTGCCTAGCAGACCGATGCTTTACCTCATAGGTATATGCTGCAAGCTGCACTGCCCACCTTTGGATCCGGGCCGCAGCAATGGTCGGGATCCCCTTCTTTGGACCTAGAATCAGACTCAAAGGCTTATTATCAGTGATCAACGTGAAATGTCGGCCAGAAAGATGGTGGAATTTGTTAAGGCCAAAAATTATTGCTAGTCCTTCTCTCTCTATTTGGGAATAATTCTTCTCGGCCACTGTCAGAGATCTGGACGCGTAGGCTATAGGTCGTTCTCCCTGTGGAGTCTGATGAGAGATCACAGCACCTAGTCCTACGGGTGAAGCATCTACTGCCAGCAACATAGGCTTCTGTGGATCGTAATGTGTCAACACTTGTGGTGATGTTAAAATCTCCCTTATCTGTAGAAATGCCTCATTACACTCTGCACTCCAGTGAAACTCTTTTCCTTTATGCAACAGCTGATTTAATGGGTAGCGTAAAGTGGACATCTGAGGTACATACTTCCTATAGTGGTTAACTAGGCCAAGAAATGACTGCACTTCGGTTCTATTTCCCGGTTGGGGTGCTTGGGCCACAGCCTCCGTGGCCTCCAGGTCCATATGGACTCCCTCGGCATCCACCTTGAATCCCAGATAGGCAACACTGGGTACCATGAACTCACACTTTGATTTTTGAAGCTTAAATCCATACCCTTGTAATCTATTCAAAACTCCTTCTAGGTTTGCCAGGTGCTCCTCATTATTCCTACCAGTGATAATTAAATCATCTAAATAGCATCTCACATTTAAACCTTGCAACACTTTATCCATCACACTTTGACACATTGCAGGGGCAGCAGACACTCCATAAGGGAGTCTTGAATAAGAGTACAGTCCCAAATGAGTGTTAATGGTGACAAAATTCCTTGAGTTGAGTGACAATTCAATATGCTGATAAGCTTGTGACAGATCCAACTTACTAAACTTAACCCCACCATTAAGTTGTTGAAGCAATTCTTCCACTCTAGGCATGGGATGTGTAGGTACTTCAAGGTCTTGATTTATAGTGACCTTGTAGTCCCCACATATTCTGATGTCACCATTAGCCTTTCTTACAGGTACAATAGGAGCTGCCCAGTCACTACATTCAATTTTATTCAAAACACCTAACTCCTGCAGCCGTTTCAATTCTCTGGCCACCCCATCCTTCAGGGCATAAGGCAATGGTCTTGGCTTGAAAAATTTGGGCCTTGCATTTTCTTTGATCTTAAGTTCTGCCTGAATACCTTTAGCTTTTCCCAAACCTCCACTGAAAAGTTCTGGAAATTTATCAAACATCAACTTTGGCACCTGACCACAGGTGGCTTGTACTCTAAGTATGCTCTGCCAGTCTAACTTAATATTGAATAACCATTCTCTACCCAACAACTCTGGACCCTTGCCTCTCACAATATACAAAGGTAATGTCTGTTTCTGTCCTTCATACTCCTCCTCTACCATGCATTTCCCCAATACAGGTACTGGATCACCATTGAAAGTTTTCAGTCTTAGGTGAGACTTACACATGGGTACATTTGGAATTAATACATTTTTTTTATCCTGAGACATTAAAGATACTGATGCCCCGGTGTCTACTTCCATTTCAACTGGCTGACCATTCAATTTCACTGACACTTTAATTTCTTTGGCAGTAGCACTTTCCTGAAGGATATTGACACTGAATATAGATATATCTGATTCACATTTGCTTGACACTAAATTGATTTCTACCTCCTCAGTGGATGTACTATCAGTATCTTCACACACTTTCTTAACCCCTTTCTTACTGTACTTCTTTGGGTTTTTATTTCCCCTTTCACCGTCCTGTCTCTCTGGCTGCCCGCCCCCGCGGGACTGTGTACTCAACTTTGCTCTCAGTGACTGGCTTTAACGGCACATTTTGCCTACATGGCCCTTGCAACCACATGTGAAACACAGCTTTTCTCTAAAGAAACAGTCATTTGGCTAATGGGATGTTCCTCCGCACCGATAACACTTTCTTACCTTGGGGCCTCGGTGTTCTTTCACCTTGTTTACCTGCTGCTTGGTGACACTCTGAATCTCCTCGACTCGCTGCACCGCTGACTCATGACTCATAGCAACTTGGTAGGCTTTATTTATGGTCAATTGTGTTTCACTGAGTAATTTTTTTTGCACGGCCGTGTCGAGTAACCCAATCACAAACATATCTCTCAGGGCATCATTGAGAAAATCCCCAAACTGACACTTTTCTGCTAGCCGACGTAATTCAGCTAAATACTGACTCACCGACTGTCCAGCCTTCTGTCTCACCGTCCAGAACCGATACCGTTCAGCTATAACCACTGGTTTCCGTGAGAGATGATCCTGCAGTACTTGCCGGAGTTCCTCGTACGTCTTCTCTGTCGGTTTCTTGGGCGCCAGTAGAGTCTTCAGTAACCCGTAAGCTTTGCCCCCAATCACACTCAGGAACATGGCTCTCCTCCTTTTCTCCGTCTCGGTGTCCTTGATATTATTGGCGAGGAAGTACTGTTCTAACCTTTCACAATACTCCTCCCAGTCCTCCCCTGCCGTAAACTCAGCGACACTGCCGATTACTGCCATTTTGTCTTTCTCTTCTGTTTGTCGTGACAATAGTTGACTTGCACTGCTTCCTGGGTTCTTAGAGCGTCGATCCTCGTCGCCATTTGTTATATATATAGAGGCCGGAACAATCACACTGGAGGTTAAGAAACCACAGCTCCGGGCTCTGTGTATTTAGTCAACTGACAGCCATCTTGAAAAACAGTAACAACAGAACATCACCATGCGCAACTGCGTGGCACAGACAAAATAGTAATACATTACACTGGGTACGAGGCAGGACCGGCCATCGTCCATCCCTCTGCTACTAGTGCTCCCTGCTCCACGGTACAGGCCACTAGCTGTACCAGAGTTATAGTCCCCTGTAGGACCATGATGTTGGCCACTAGCCGCTTTGAGCCATAGGCAGAGCAGGCCATAGTCCGCTCTTCTCCTACAGGAGACTCTCACTCCCCTTACGGAGACAGGATAGAGCGAGCTGTGTCTCACGCTAGCCCTGAGTTCCAACAGGGCAGAGGAACCGCCATGCCGGCCACTAGCCATACGGGGGAGGCATTTTTGGCCACAGTCCACTCCTCACCCTCTGTTCCCAGGATATCTCCCGATGGGGAAGTCCCTTGCCTGGCCCACCCTGTTTCCTGTGGCTGGGTGGGATGCACATACCCCTCCCCTGCAGAGGGAGTAACTGGGGAGGACCCTTTCCCAGAGCCTTGGCAAGGCCTTACCCGAGACCTTAGTTCCCTTCACCTCCGCTAGTGTGAGCAGCAGCTGAGGCAGAGCTCCAGCAGGCGTAGCAGCTGGCATCAGGCCCTGTCGACCACTCCCCCAGCCCGAGGTTCCTGTGAGGCGGCCCTGACGGTGTCGCCGCCCTCCAGCTGTTGCCGCAGTCCAGCCATTCCGGGTTCCAGTACCTTAGGTCTTCAGACACCCCGGGAGCTACCCTGAACACCAGGGCGCAACTTACCTGTTGGTGGGACCTCTCCGGGCCCGTCCCAGACCCTGCGTCAGGCCCGCCTCTTGGCTCCTAGCCCCGCACCTACGTGTGGGGCCCTGTGAAGGCGTGTCTCTCTGTCCACCCTCCTGATGGAGGGATCAACCTTTGGCCAACCAGTGATAGTGAAGACGGGCTCTACCAGTGTGCGCCTCTTAGACCCAGATATATGTATAGGGTCGTGTGTGTAACGCGAGTGATTCCTTACAGTGTGTTCTCATGATTAAGTGACCAGAAAAGCCCAGAGTATAAGATTGGATGAGCCCACTATAGTGATCCTGGTCTATGGTATATCATGAACGGAGTCCCGTGTGCCCCCGATTGTGTAATGTCACTCACTCCCCCCCCCAGTGAATGAAACACCATGGTGACTGTTATGTTACGTATTTGTGGGTCGGTTTCTTGCCCTCAAATACGCAGGCTACAGCGGGTCCCTATTCTAGACCGGGTCGGTAACTCTAAGGAATAGTACTGGACAAAAAAACAAGGCAGTAATTGTTACACACATGTATTAGAGATATCTTCCCAGAGACAATAGTACATCAACAAATACATTACAGGCTGCGTTGGCCGGGGATGGGTTAACAACGTAACACAAAGTTTTACTTGACTGGAAGTCTGTCACTATACTGGCTGGTTGAAGTATGGTATTATTTACCCAGCACTTATGGCACAAAATACACTTATGATTCAGGGCACAAGAATGAATTTACTACAATTTCCCCATCTCGTATAGCACTGGACGGCACTGGTATATGAATTACGTTAACACCTGTGCCATGGACACTCGCCAGCCGGAAGTCTATCTCAGGTAGAGTCAGTCGCGCTGTGATCACTGAAGGGGGGGGACTGCGGTATTCTGGCGGGAAATTTGGAGATGCCCAGACATACCCTAACTAGTGTGCCCAGACACTGGGGTGGGTGGAGGTTTAATGCGCAAGGGGAAGGCACGATGGGAATAATATTTATTTCTTCTGCTAGCCACTGAGGTGTATCACTCGCGTGCCTGTGCGCTGGGGAGGGAGAGTTTCGATAAACAAGGGAATGGCACAATCGCACAATAATATTGTTCTGTTGGTCACTGTGGCATTTCGTTCATGGGGGGATGCGCGGGACTCCACTCGGGATATAAGTTAGGCCAAGGTTAGCTATTAGGCTCGTCCAGTCTTATACTCTGGGCTCCTGGTCACTTATCGCAAGAATACACTATAGGGAATCACTCGGATGGTATAAGCTAATGCACACACATATAACTTGGTCTAGAAAGCACACACATAGGTAAAGTCCACTCGCTTCACTACCACTGGTGGGCCCTAGGTTGATTCCTCCGTCCGGAGGAAGGGCAGAGTGATGCGCCCCTGGACAGGGCCCCAAACATAGTTGTAGGACTATGGGCTCAGCCCGAAGAAAGCCAGGAGACAGGCCTGACGTCGAGTCTGGGGGAGAATCAAGGAGGCCTTGCCCACAGGTAAGTCGCACCCCGGTGTTCGGGGCAACTCCCGGGGCAACTGAGGACCCAGGGTACTGGAACCCAGGGTGGCTGGACCGTGGCAATGGCTGGAGGGCAGCATTGCCGACAGGGTCATCACACGGGGACCTCGGGCCGGGGGAGTAGTAAGCAGGGCCCGACGTCGGCTGCGGGGTCTGCTGGGGCTCTACTTCGGTCGCTGTTCACCCTGGTAGAGTTGCAGGGAACCAAGGCCTCGGGCGAGGCCTTGCCACGGCTTGGGGGAGGGGTCCTCTCTGGCTGCAGGTCCTCCTGTGGGAGAGAAGCGGACTGTGGCCTGCTCTACATCTAGCCTGACGTGACTAATGGCCAACGTCGTGGTAGCATAGGGGACATCAGCTTCAGTGCAGCTAGTGGCCTGCTTTACCTCTGGCCTGGCGTGACTAATGGCCGACGTCGCGGTGGCACAGGGGACATCACCTTCAGTGTGGCTAGTGGCCTGCTCTACCTCTGGCCTGAACGTGACTAATGGCCGATGTCGTGGTGGTACAGGGGACAACAGCTTCAGTGCAGCTAGTGGCCTGCTCTACCTCTGGCCGGACGTGACTAATGGCCGATGTCGTAGTGGCACAGGAGGCTGTAGCTCTGGTGCGGCTAATGGCCCATACCGGGGAGCTGAGAGGACTAGCAGCAGAGGGATGGACTGTGGCTGATCCTGCCTCGTACCCAGTACGGCTTGTGGCCAGTGCTGCGGTGCTACTCTGGGGGGAACGACTACAGGAGTCGGACGACTTATGGCCTGTCCTGCCCGACCGGCACGCGTCCGTGTCACGGCCCTGTAGCGGGGGTGCAACTGGGGAACTGACTGTGGCCGGCCCTGCCCCGTACCCTGTATGACTATGGCCAAAACCGCAGCGTTGCGTGGAGTTGTAAACTCCACCCCTTACCTGGCGAGTGGAATTTCGGCCGGAGACTAGGCGCCGGTGACTGCTACCTTTCCGGGTCACCACCTGGGAGCAAGAGGGGCGCCGGGAAGAGATACAGGTGAGCCGTTTCTGTTCCCAGCCGTTCAGTGTCGAAGGCGGCCCCCCGGTGGTACTGGGGGAGTTCGGGGTGTTGGTGTTGTCGCGTCATCTGCGGCTTCAACCCCTTACTCCTGTATTTCAGTGATCAAACAGGAAAACTATATTGTATCGATCGTGCCGTCCCCTTGATTATTAATTCTCTTCCTCTCCAGTGTAAAGGCATGTCAGTGTTCGTGAAGCTACCCACACCGTGTCCTTTGGAAATGACACCTACCAAGTAATCATGCCACCCCTTGTTTATTAATTCTCCCCCTCCCCAGAGTTCAGGCACATTAGCCACCATGTCTCTCCCTTTCCGAGTGTTTCTCTAAAATACCGTAGTCCTCCCTCTCAGTGTGTGACAGTGCGGCCGGCTCCCTCTGTGATAGACCGCCAACCAGATTTGTATCTATCGACACATTGTTAACATCAATGAACCCTTTTTATCAGTGCCATCCAGTGTTATACTATATTGGGAAATTGTAACAAGAGTATTTCTGTGTTCAAAGTATAAGTGTAATAGAAGTACCGTAAATACTGGGTGTATTCTACCATACTTTCCCTAAGCCAGTATAGAGACAGATTGTAATTCAGTGAAACCTTGTGCTAACCCATCTCCTGCCAACCCAGAATCTATTGTATCTAGTGTTGTAATATTTGTCTCTGGGAAGGTATTTGTAATACATGTGTGTAACAGTTCACTGCCTTGTTTTTGTGCCCAGTCCTTTCCTTAGAAATGCCGACTCGATCTTGAATAAGAACCCGCTGTGAGTCTGCGTGTTTGACGGGACGAGAAGTCGCCCCTCAGAAACGCGACAGGTAATAAGTTCACCTCTCGCCTATGTGTACAAGGGACGAGTAGTCGGCCCTCAAATACGTGGCATAACAGATATAACAACAGGTGCCACCCTTGTTACGGAAGCTTGTGAGGAGATGGTAACCAGGAAAACAAAACGGGGATATTTCAATAGAGGGTGAGATTTGTGGTTTTGTGAGGAATAAGGCCAGAGGGGATATGGACTGCAGGAAAAAATGAACTGAATTTAGGTTGGTGCAAAGGTCATAGATATTGGTAAAGAATAAGGCCGCACCTTCACTTTTCTGCTGATGGGGAAGATTGGAAATCGCAACAGTCGCTGCCGGCACAGTCGCTTGATGGTGGCCGGGAGGACCCTGTGTCACGCCAGCCATACCCTGCCAGTGGTGGCAATCTGAGGTACCACCTCTTTTGATGGTAATATTGTGGTGGCCATTGCTAAAGGGAGTGTGAATAGGAGGTGTAATAACTTATGTGCATGTGGTGTGGTGTCGACAGTTGAAGATAGAGGTATTAAGAGAGTATGCTGGCCTTCTCTGTGTAAATGAAGCACTGAAATTGTCCAGCAAAGGGAGATGGTCAGGATCGAGTCCAGAGAGAGCTCCAGCTCTCCCTATCACCAGCTTGCCATCCACCTCAGGAGTACTGCCCTGGTTGGCTGGTGCTACAGTCTACTCCAATTGGTCGCAATTTTGCTAGAATGGTATTTTTGATGGCTGCCTCTGAGAATCTCTTGTGGATGTGGTGACACACACAAGCTGCCATTCAGATGTCAGAGCCACACAAGCTGACATTCAGATGTCAGAGCCAAGATGGCCGGTCACTGTTTAAATTCGCAGTGATCGTCTTCCTTTTGTTCCATTTTGCGCATGAAAGGCCCCTGAAATACCGTTGCATTCGCCAAAAAAACAGTGGAAGTGCTTAATAAATAGTGCAGTGTGTGATATTAAGAGAAGTGATAGATTGACTCTATCGGATACATTTATGTGAAGCTACAGAATGTGGTGAATGTTTTTGGCAGATCAGATAGAGCCAGGATTCCGGGAGCTTGAATGATGAGTGGATGGAAGCGTGGCCCATTGGACTGGGCAAACTTAGGCTGTCCAAACATGCTACCCCTCACCCTGCCCTAGGGTGGGAAGGGAGGTCCGGATGGTGATGATGATGATGATACCTTTTTGTGTGGTGTGATCGTACTGGCCCTATAGCTGTCCCCCAGCCTCAGGGTGGGAACCTTGGTGATGACTTGGACCAGCCTAGGACAAACTTCAGGTGTTTTTTTTTCTTCCCCAAGGTCACCCTCTCCAGTTCCATTAAACCCATGTTATATCGACCTTTCTATGTAATTAATCATATGTGATAGGTCTTCACTTGACGTGACCCTGGGAGGGCTAAGTTTATGATGGAAGAGTTGAGAGGAAGGATGGGACTGGAATGTACTGGTGTTGTGATGAGGAGAGGTAGATTGAGATGGTTTGGTCATGTGGAGAGGATGGGGATGACAATTGGGTGCAGAAAGTGAGAAGTGTGAACGTTGGGGGTGGGGCTGCGAGAGGCAGACCAAAAAAGACCGGAGACAGTCATAGTGTGTGACCTCAATCAGGGATAAGGGACTGAATAGGGAGGCTCCCTGAGATGCTGGAGAGCTGCCATTAGGTGACCAAGGCTGATGCATACAAGCATGTTTGAGCCTTTATAAATGAAAACGCAAATGTGACAAGCAGCAGCAGCAGCAGTAGCAGTAGCAATAATAGTAGCAGTAACAGTAGCAGTAGTGGTGGTGGTGGTGGTGGTGGTGGTGGTGGTGGTGGTGGTGGTGGTGGTGGTGGTGGTGGTAGTAGTAGTAGTAGTAGTGCTTAACCCCAGTCTGTCTGAATAGACCAATCAGTTGCAGGCAAGCAACTGACCCTGTGTTGGACTGATGTTCCCTTGCGCTGGACAGTACCTAGCCATAGCAGCACAGAGATCAGTGTGGAGGCTTGGTTCCTGGATGGAACCCACCCAGGGAACAAGGGACTCCATAGCATGCTCGACATCACTCTGTTATTTTGTTATATGGTACCACCCAGTGCTGTAAATAGTTTCCTGGGTTACAGGAAGCTGTTTGGCTCAATGCAGAGTCACCTTAGGAAGACGTTGGCGGCAGCACATCAAGTGTGTGGATGATGGTCACCACCACCTACCACTAACACAGTAGCTGAGAAGTGTAATTTTCTAAATTTTTCTAGATTTACTCAATTTTGATTAGAAGTGTTCCTATACACAGATATCTAGCACAATTATTGAGGAAAGAAAGAATGTCAGGTTTCAAGGTTAGGGCTACTTAATGAGTTGATTATTACTGACTTCAGTGCCATGCATGAAAACCAACAAAACAAGAGTTCAGTAAAATATTACTTCCCATAACACCAACATCACGTATCGTGTATTTGGAACATACAGTACATAGTATCTGTATTCATCATTTTGGTGAGGAAAAACACAAGCTGAAACCAAGAGTAATAAAGGCGCCTGTATAGCACCATTACAAACTGCCAGTCCCATATTATTTCCTTTGAGGTGCACAGTAGGGGCCCAAGACTAGGCTACTGTAGTCCGGTGCTGCACATTTATGGGTAAAAGATCAACAAGCCTACTACCCTTCGTAATGTAATATGAAAAGTAAACCTCCATTTACCTCTTGGAGACCAAACCTATGCACTGGGCTAGACCACCACACAATATGGGGAAGGCAGTGACAGTTAGCAGAGAGGTGGCCTGCAGTCCTAAAGGACCCTGGTTCGAGTCACGGCTAGGGCAGGGAACAGTTTAAGGATTTGAATTTTGTTAAAGCAGACTTTACTGATCTACTGGAGGATGATCCACCAATGTATCATAAAAATACAAAAATACCCTTGCTAATAGCAGTACATCAGTCCTGTACGAGACAGCCATACCATGTATTCAATATGGGTGGTGGGTGTTTGCATCAAAGTGGTGACATGTGGAAATGCATGGCATGCAGGATGATTACTGGATCTTGGGAAGAGGCTGAGAAGCCTGGAAAACACACACACACACACACACACACACACACACACACTCAGCCACTGTGCATCTATGAAAACTGTTATGCTACATATTTGTGGGTCGGTTTCTCGCCCCTCAAATACGCAGGCTACAGCGGATCCCTATTCTAGACCGGGTCGGCAGTTCTAAGGAAAGGACTGGACACAAAAACAAGGTAGTGACTGTTACACACATGTATCACAAATATCTTCCAAGAAACAATAATACATCAATAAATACAATAGATGCTGGGTTGGCCAGGGATGGGTTAACACAAGGTTCTACTTGACTGGAAATCTGTCACTATACCGGCTTAGGGAAAGTATGGTAATATTTACCCAGCATTTATGGGACATAAAATATATTCACTTATGATTCAGGACACAGGAATGAATTTTACTACAATTTCCCAATCTCGTATAGCACTGGACGGCAGTGATACACACATTAAGTTAACACCTGTGTCAATAGACACTCACCTGGCTGGAAATCTATCTCGAATAAAGTCTGCCGCGCAGCGATCACTGAAGGGGGGGGGAGGACTGCGGTATTCTAGCTGGACATTTGCAGATGTCTAGACATACCATACCTAATGTGCCTGGACACTGGGGCGGCTGGAGGTTTAATACACAAAGGGGTGGCACGATGGAAATAATATCTTTTCCTTCTGTTAGTCACTCTACTTTCCACTTCTTTTGCACATTTTCCTCTCTTTTCTATCACCATATCCAGGTATTTGAACTCTCTCACCAGTGCCAGTCTCTCTCCAATGACGACAATGAAGAGATGTATAGCCACAGTACGAGTGTTGGAACCAGAGGGACACAAGAAGCCCACACACGCAACTTCCGGAAGACGCACTAGCCCCGAGTCGCCACCCAGCCACCATCCCACCGCTGTCACCAGTGTTATGATGGAGTACTTCTAGTCTAGTGGAGTTCTTCTAAACGGGGAGGAACACCAAAGCAGGCCTCAACACACCTTAAGAGTACAGGGTAGACACAGAAACTCCAGATGGCAAGACAAAAGATTAATTATTACACACACCACTATATACAACATTACATCCAATATCGTGAGCTTTATATACAAGAAATGATCAATTGGGGCAAAGGGGAACTGGGAGGGAAGATCTGGAGGGGACGTCCCACATATAACACTGACACCCATCACAAGGACCTCTCTGGAAAAGAATGGGCCCGAGTTTTGTCTCTTCGTCTGTAGGGAGTGTTGGGATGTACTGAATTGTTTGAGGTAGGAAAAAGTGTAGTGCCGTAATTTTAAGGGTAGTATAAGTATAATATAAGTTAATATAAGTGTAGTATAAGTTAGTATAAGTATAATATAAGTTAATATAAGTGTAGTATAAGTTAGTATAAGTGTAATGTAAGTGTAGCCCTGAACCCCTGATTAATTGATACAATGGATAGGGAGTGGTCATCAAACTCATATTTGGGCTTGTTCTTTGTTAGTTTGTAGCAAGAGTGGAATACTATTAATAGTGTTACGGACGTGTATATTAACGTGCACTCTTAACCCTTAAACTAATCACCAAAAGGGATAAGGTAAAGTTCACACGAAAACTAACTTAACTTTACTGTACACTATAACACACACACATCCGATAAAGATTCTGGGTTTGGATTACAAAGGAGAAAAAATACACAAATAGCTCTGTGTAATACAAATATAAACTAGGCACTCTTACCTAACCAGATCACAACTCAGTGGAGCATAGGTACACAAGCTATACTCACAGATACCGAACACGAGTGGCTTGGAGACAGGGTAAAAACCAAGTATAAATCACACACAAGTATAGGTGAGAGAAATAAATAAATTATATAAGTGTAGATAGAGTAGTGAATAAGCTAATAATGGTGCAAAACAGTGTCTTTTGAAATTAACGTCACGTAATAAGCAAATAGAAACTATAAGGGAAAGTGTAATAAAATGTGACAAACAAAGTACGTGACAGTAACAAAGACGTATGAATGTGTCTCTTGAAAAAATGACTTTAGAAGTGAGTTCTCTCTGCTAGATCGAGCTTATAAAAGGTCGGTTCTCCTCTGTTTTCGGTTATTTAGCCATTAGGCATTTGGAATAATAATCTCCAGCCACTCAAACAGTACTATACTGAGTTTACCGAGACGTGGCGGAGATGCACCTCCCTTAGGGTGGAGTGAGGAAACGGCTTAACTTTCCCTGTCGCTGGTTGGTTAGTGGAGTTCAGCAGAGTGGATAGACATGACGGCGTTTACATTTTCCCCAGATAATTCCTAAGGTACCACGTATTACTTATTGGAATTACTGTATTTCAGTCGCCATCTAGAACGAATACGCTCTTATAAAAAGTCATACAGTCTTATGTAGATTTTATGGTAATGAATAAAATTAGATGAAAATAAAGTAACTAGCTAAAATATGAGCAACAGAACTTCTAAAAATAGCCATACAGGTTCTCCACGTGTCACCAAGTTAATTGCATTGTTCGAAAATATTAAATCTTGGCAACAGTATTTGATAAAACAAATTATTGGGCACTATATAATAATAGAATATAGATTTGAACATTTATGTTCAATAATAAGAAAGGTTAGTTAAGGCTATATATTGAGCAAAACCTTTGTTGTGACAAACTGAACACCCAAAGCCAAATTCACAGCATACAATCAGACAGTAGACAAGATTTGGGTGAGGTGAGGGAGGGGCACAGAACGTATTAATCCCAAGGTAAGCCCCCCTTCTCTCTCTCTCTCTCTCTCTCTCTCTCTCTAAGTTCGCATTGTAGCCTAAATTCCTTGGATATTATGAGTACGCGAATTGGGTAACGAAACCGTACATTAATCTCCTTTATACTTGAACAACATGAGAGAAAAAAATAATCACAAAAGGAAATCACACACACACACACACACA
>JAGKTI010009114.1:2069-12959 GCA_018397915.1 Birgus latro
TCCTCTAAATGTCAGGAGAGGCAACAGCTCCCCGAACTTCTTCCAACCACTTCTCACCCTAGCAACCGAGCTAACTCCAGCCCCACCTCCGGCACATAACATGTCTCCCAAATAACAAAACTCCTCCACACACTCAAGAGACTCACCTGCAAGTTCAACCCTCTCATGCCTAACAATCTCCACCTGCTCTCCCTGACACGCCGCACACATGAAATCAGCATCATCTCGCAGTCTACCTCTAATACCACTACATCTCTTGTGCACCCATTTATCACAAACACTACACAAGATGGAATTACTTTCCACACCCTTGTGGCAAACTGCACATGGCCACTCTCCCTCTCCTCTGATTGTACCGCCACCAACTCTAGATATCATCACTTTTGTTTTATCTGCATTTACCCTTAAGCCCTTGTACCCCATACCATCTCTCCACTTCTTAAATCTTTCCTCCGCCTCCTTTTCATTCTCTGCAATCAACACCAAATCATCAGCATACAACATCTCCCATGGAAGTCCCCCTCTGAAGTCACGTGAGAGGGCTTCAAGCACAATGGTAAACAACAAGGGACTCAAAACTCACCCCTGATGCACACCAACATTCACAGAAAACTCATCACTCAAAACTCCATGATCAAAACAAACTGCGTGGGCTGCATTAGAGGGTTTGACCATTCAATGGACTTTATTACACTTTTAATGTCTTTTCAGGTACATGTTTATTGTGTTAGGCTGTATAAGCAACTAGTAAACACTCATTTAAATTTGGGTATGGCCTGTTTGGTGTTATAGTACTTTGTGATAGGGTAGGTACCTGTCCCACCGGAACGCCCCTCTATTTCTCCCATTGATTCTTAACTTCATGCATCGACGTTTCGTGTGGTTTTGGCGGAACATCTGAGTGTCGGAATTTGAGGACTTACTGTACGTATATATATACATATACTGGAGAGCATTAGACAGAGGGAGACAGCTCCAGAGTTGACCTGTTGCATAAATGAAGGACTGGGAGTAACGGTTAATTCTTGCATTAGATTTGGACAGAAAAAGGATGAGAGTTTGTTGCTACACAGGTGGTACGCGCCCATCGTAGAGGTGGAGGGATGCATGCAGACAGTTCAGAGGAGCGGTCACCACTGAAGTAGCAATGAGAAGAGATAAAGATGCAACAGTGCGGCGAAGAGACAGAAGCTGAAGGAAGCCAGTAAGAGGAGGGGATTTAATGAGACAAAAAGCCTTCGACTCCACTCGACTGAGAAGAGCTGTATGTGGGAAGCCTCCCCACACATGAGAGTTGTATTCCACACTGGGGCAAATAAAACCCGTGTATAAAGTCAACTGTGTGCGAGTAAGGAGTCAGCTTAGCACACCTAATCTCTTGCAAGCAGATTTTACAAGAGATGTAATATGATCTCTCCAAGATAAGTACCAAGTGAATGAAACCCCAAGCATATTCAAGGATGATGCAGGATTGAGCTGAATATTATTAAACATCAGTGGGTACTCTGTGGAAGGTTTTGTTGGGTTGATAGGTGTAAGAACCGAGTCTTTGATGCAGTAAACGCAAGATTATTTTTACCCCAGTCAGAGATACTAGCCAAGTCAGACATTAGGTGTGCCATAGCCTTATCCCTTGTTTGTTAAGGTAACTGCTGAGATGGACGTTGCAGGAGCTGAATGGATAGGTGAAGGGTGGAATCATCAGTGTACGAGTGGATAGGGTTAGATGTACATCATAGGTCATTGATGAATAAAAGGAAGAGAGTTAGTGATAGGACAGAGCTCTGAGGAGCACCACTGTTGATAGATCTAGAAGAAGAATGATGGCCATCTACAACAGAAGCTACAGAACGACCAGAAAGGTAGCTATGGATGAAAGCACAGATAGAAGGATAGAAACCTTATGAGGGCAGTTTGGAAATTAAAGATTTATATCAGACTCGATTGAAAGCTTGTGGGATGTCAAGTGCAATGGCAGAGCTTTCGCCAAAGTCCCAAAAGAAGGAAGATCAGGATTCTGAAAGGTAGATGAGAAGATCACCAGTGGAGCGTCCCTGATGGAATCCATACCAATGATCGGAAAGAAGGTTGTGATAGGAAAGATACATTAAAATTTTTCTGTTCAGAACTGACTTGAAAACTTTTGAGACACAAGATGTTAAAGCAACTGGACAATAGTTAAAGGGTTGGAAATGGTCACACTTCTTTGGAACTGGCTGAAAGAGAGCAAACTTCCAGCAAGAAGGAAAGGTACAAGTTGATAGGCAAAAGAGTTTACCTAAGCAGGGAGTAAGCACAGAAGCACAGCAGGGTGTAAGCACAGAAGCACAGCAGGCTGTAAGCACAGAGGCACAGCAGGGTGTAAGCACAGAAGCACAGTTCTTGAGGACAACTGGAGAGACTCCATCAGGCCCATTTGCCCTGTTAGTATCGAGGTCAGTGATGGCATAAAACATATCAGCTGAAGTAATTTTACTGTCAGTTAGGAAGTTATAGGGGGGGAAGTGATGGAGACACCAGCGGAATCGTCAAAAGTGGAAGTGGAGGAGAAAGTCTGAGTGAAGAGATCTGATTTATCAGTAAAAGAAATAACTACAGAGCCATCAGAGTAGAAAAGAGGAGGGAAGGATGATGAGGTAAAGCTGTTAGAAAGGGTTTTGGCAAGGTGCCAGAAGGAGAGGGAAGAATTCGAGTTGGAAAGTTAAGGGTATTTAGTACAGAAGAAGTCATTTTTAGCAGAGCGAAGAACAGACTTAGCACGATTCCGGGCAGAAACATAAAAAAGATGTGAATCAGGGGTGGGTTGGCTCTGGTACCTTTTTTAGGGATATATCTATATCTATCTATCTAAATGTATGTATGTATATCTATGTATATACTGTATATATCAATTTGTTTCGTTTCGTTTTTAAAGGCTCCAACATACTTGCATGCGTTGGCCTTGGTCACCTAATGGCGGCTCTCCACGCTGCTCGATCCCTGGCAGCCTCCCTGTTCAGTCCCTTAACCCTTAAATCACACTTAATGACCTCGTCCCATGTCTTTCTCGGTCTACCCCTCCCCCCCATATTAACACCTCTCACCCTCTGTACCCAATTATCATCCCCCATCCCCTCCAAATGTCCAAACCACCTCAGCCTACCTCTCCTCATCACAACACCAATACACTCCAGTCCCATCCTACCTCTCAACTCTTCCATCGTAAACCCAGCCCCCCCAGGCCTTGCACGCAGGGACGCACTGCACATCCACCTAATCATTGTCATTTCTGTACATTTAAACCTGCGAATATCCTCTTCCTTTACTGCCCAGGTCTCACTACCAAACAGCATCACACTCCTAATACAGGCTGCATATAAAGACCCCTTAGCATGTAAGGAGAGTCCTCTAAATGTCAGGAGAGGCAACAGCTCCCCGAACTTCTTCCAACCACTTCTCACCCTAGCAACCGAGCTAACTCCAGCCCCACGTCAGGCACGTAACATGTCTGCCAAATAACGAAATTCCTCCACACACTCAAGAGACTCACCTGCAAGTTCAACCCTCTCACGCCTAACAATCTCCACCTGCTCTCCCCGACACGCCGCACACATGAAATCAGCATCATCTCGCAGTCTACCTCTAATACCACTACATCTCCCATTTATCACAAACACTACACAAGATGGAATTACTTTCCACACCCTTGTGGCAAACTGCACATGGCCACTCTCCCTCACCTCTGATTGTACCGCCACCAACCCTAGATATCATCACTTTTGTTTTATCTGCATTTACCCTTAAGCCCTTCGACCCCATACCATCTCTCCACTTCTTAAATCTTTCCTCCGCCTCCCCTTCATTCTCTGCAATCGACACCAAATCATCAGCATACAACATCTCCCATGGAAGTCCATCTCTAAAGTCACGTGAAAGGGCTTCAAGCACCATGATAAACAACAAGGGACTCAAAACTGACCCCTGATGCACACCAACATTCAAGGAAAACTCATCACTCAAAACTCCATTCACTCTTACCTGGGTGCGAGCACCCACATACATGGCCATAACCACCCTAACCAGCCACTCTTCCAACCCTAGCTTTCTCATTGCCCACTTCACCACCTCTCTAGGGACTCTGTCAAAGGCCTTTTCCAAATCAACAAAAACAAAATACAATTCCCTTTTCTTTCCAATATATTTTTCCTGAAGCTGTCGAACAATGAATATGGCATCAGTGGTCTCCCTGCGTGGCATAAACCCAAACTGCATCTCACTGATACTCACTCTTTCTCTAATCGTACCTTCTAGAACTCTCTCCATTACTTTCATTATCTGATCTAGGAGCTTTATACCTCTGTAATTTCCCCTTTCCAGGGCATCACCCTTCCCTTTGTACACATTTACAATTACACTCTTCAGCCAATCATCTGGGACAACACACTCATATATAATCATATTTATCAGGTCAGTGACTAACCTCACCCCAGTATCTCCTGAGGCCTTCAACATTTCAGCAGTCAACCCAGACACACCTGCCGCCTTCCCCACCTGCATCCTGCCTACTGCCTGACTCACAGTAGCAGTGTCAATTAAAGGCCAAAAGCCAAACACTGGATCAGCTGGCTCCAAACCTTCTCTATCCCAATCAAACTCCTCATTCAACAACCAGCTATAATGCTCTCTCCATGCATCTTTAATATCCTCACTGTTCACCACTACCCTTCCATCATCATTCTTCACACACTGCTCACCTACAATGTCCCAATTATCCCTCTTCACCTGATTTGCCAACCTAAAAATCATATTTTTCCTTTCTCCATGATTTAGATTATCAAGTAAAAGTCTCTGTGACTCAGACTTTGTCCTGTATACCTCTCTTCTAGCCCTGCGCTTGGCAGCCAAGAACTCCTCCCTGTTACCACCCTTCTTCCATTCCCGGAAAAGCCTTCTTTTCTCCTTAACTGCAGCTTCTACACCCTCATCCCACCACCAAGTTACTTTATGTCTTGGTGGGCCTCTTGTCCAACCGCATATTGCATCGGTAACTCTCAAGAGGTTGTTCTTAAGGGCTCTATACTGTTCATTAACGCCTCTATCTACGGCTTCCTGTTCAGCCACCACTCTCCTCATCTCACTATAAAAGGCATCCCTTACTGATTGGTTTCCCAGCTTCCACATTTTCCTCCTAGGTACATATGTCCTCCTTCTCATCATTCATTCCTTAAGCACCATGTCACAAATCAACAGTTTGTGCTGCTGCACACACTCCTCGCTTCCTATAACTTTAACATCCCTCACTAATCTAATATCAACCCTCCTTACCAGAAAATAATCTATCTAACTACTATTTCCCCTGGACTCGTACGTAATCGACCGGCTGATTCTTTTCCTAAAATGTGTGTTGCACACAATCATGTCCATAGCCTCCCCAAACTCGAGAATTCTTTCCCCTTCGCATTCCTCACACCATATGCACATCCTCTATGGACTCCTTCATAACCTTGAGCTGCTTCACCCACATGACCATTTAAATCCCCTCCCAGAACCACTACCTCATCATCACCCATACCACTTACTACACGTATTAAATAATCCCAAAATCTATCCTTCTCTGCGTCATCCAAACCTACCTGTGGAGCAAATGCCGATATAACTGAAATCATTTTCCGCTCGATCAAAATTTTCACTACTAATATCCTATCACTTACTCTCATAACATTCATGACATATTCCACCTATTTCTCTGCAACCAACACACCCACACCCCCATATCTGTCAGTTCCCCCTGCCAAAACAACTTATAGTAGCAATCCTTCCCAACAATCTTCCTGGCTGATCCACCCCTGTACCGGACTTCCTGCAAACATGCCACATCCACCCACCTCCTACTGAAAGCCTCAACGACTTCCCCCGCTCTTCCTCTCAAACTTCTCACATTCCATGAACCCACCCTAAACCCCCTGGGTGATTTGCTGTCCTCAGGCTTGCTTTGATGCTTGTATTTGTAGTTCATAGTTGGTAAGATAAAGGGGGGTAAACATTCCATTGCACAGTCCCAGGTCCAGGCAATGGATCTGGGACCCCTAGCCCACCAGCTTACCAGTGCCTGTGGTAGTGGCCTCGGGGCACCCTGCCAGGACAGCTGCAGGGACACCCTCCAAGCGTGGCTTGGCACTGCAACTGCCCCGCCATTATACACCCCCTGATAGGGCAGCCTTCTGGGGCGCTACTCCCAGGTTCGGGCCCCTCTCTATTGAGCGGAAGCAGCAGCCTGGGAACCGCAATGACCTGTACCCTCTAGCACAGGTTCGAACCTCATCTCGCCCCGGACCCATGATCTATATACTGTATATGTACGTATGTATATATATACAGTAAACCCTTCACAAGTTGAACTTTTAGAAGACGGAATCTTCGGTTAGACGAACTCATGCCGATACCACATATGTAAGTAGGCCGAAATGCGGAGGTAGAGGGACAAATGGCGCCAGTCTGCTGCTTGCTTTTGGAGACGGTAGTTGCGCCATTCTTACTGTCATCTAGTGCTGTGCAGTGCATTCCTTTTTCCTTCTGCCTTGCCATGGAAGTTTCAAAGCTTAAAAGAAGTGATACTGGCACCTCTAGTTGTAAAGGAATGAAACTAAAAAAAAAAAAAAAAGTCTATTATAGAGATTATATTTTAGTTTAGTTCTTAATGTAGAGTTAAATAAATACTGGGTACTGTTTAGAATTTATGTTAAAGTCTGAACTCAGCCACCTCCACCACCTCCATCTCCAAAACAAAACAAACTGCTGACGAATCTACTGCCTCTAACTAAAGGCAAACTATGTGCACTGAATTCTTTCGTTTTTGTCTTTCTTTATTCATTTATACACTGTATATGCTCCTTTACTTTAGTGTTGAAAAGACAAGTAATAAGTATTGCTTTTGCAACTTGGGGAGTGAAAATCCATCTCCAACACACGCTGCCGACGGGTGTGTACTGCCTCTGTGAATGATTTTCTATCAATTAACCACTTCAGTACCGTGACGTCTATTTCTACTTTACTTACACTTCCTCCAGTCGATTTTATGGCACTCAGGACTGGACTCACGTACTGAAGGGGTTAACGAAAGCTGTACCAACCCCATGCACTTCCAAATATCCAACCTACACTGACTAAAATCGTCTGGTGGTTGCAAAAACAAAATGAAAATACACCCAGCACTGAAGGGGTTAAAGGTATATTAACCCTTTCGCGCACGGTACCGCGTTTTGCGTTACATGTGGTGTGGTTTGCCAAAGCACAGGACCTCAATTCGTGTGAAAACGCCAAAAAAATTAACCAAAAAATAAGTTTTCGGTCGATTTCCGTCAAATTTTGTAGCTTCCTAGCAGCCATGCGTCTCTCACGAGATAAGACCTCGGCAACACTGCAATGACTCATATGTGCCAGTACGTAGTGGTAGAATCTCAGTGCTCCAATAGCAGCCAGACAGCAGGGTCATGCTGTGTTGTGTTGTCCCTTTAAATCCGCCATTTTCCCCCTCCCACCCGAGGCTGAAACCATTATTGAAATACTGTGATTGTACAGTGTTTTTGACTATACTGTGAAGTGATTGTGTCTACTGAACATAGATATATTGTTTGTAAAGCTTTGGGGCCCGTTATCAGCCGTTAGGCCTAGAGGCAGAGTCTGGTTTGTTTATAGTGGGGTTTCCACTCACCCTGCTCGTAAAATGATGTATTTTACCCTTATAGTGAAGCCATTACTTATATTTGTGAAACATATAGTGCCTGGATTAGTGAAATAACTGACCTACCATAGCAGGCATTATGTTATGCCATAGAGATACATAGACATATGCATTAGTTGCTAAGGGAACAGGCGGTCTCTTACGCCATACAGTAGGGAAGGGAATAACAGAAGAGGCTGGGATGGAATCATGTGATAGTGTTTTATATTGTATATGGATCAGTGTCAAATATACGTATAAAACAGTGCAGCGTGTGTTCACCGAGAAATATTGCGTGCATTGACTGACAACGGAAAGTTACGTAATGATCAGAGACAAGAAAATACGCCACACAGCGACACATATGACATTATATACGTATGTCGTGCAGTGAATGTTCGGGGAGAAATCTATTGTGTGCATCGCATGTGTTTGGCAAACGTGGTGCAAGGAACAGAGAATATGCCACACACACACATACACACATATATACACATGCACACATATATACACACACACACACACACACTCACACTCACGCACCCATGCACACACACACAACTCACACAATACCTAACTCATCTTCAATACCTTCAAGTTCCTGCCAGCAGCTCAACACCTCTGGAGCAAGTGAGTTATCCATATTTTGTTGATTTGTAGATTGACCTGTTTCTACATTTCTATATTTTTTTCACAAAAAAGTACTGCTTTTTTACATATACAGATATGGGATGGAAGACAGTTCAGCTTTAGTATCAGTACCTAGCAAACAGACTAGTGGAAATGTCGAGTTACTGAAAGCACTATCAAAGAGCTTATGATATTTCACGTGTATAATTTGAGTAAAAAATAATAATAATAATAAAACGTAATGAGCGAAAATATGTAAGTATTCGTGAGGCAGGGAAATTGAGCATTTTTTTCTCGCTTGCGGGCGAGGAAGAGTGTTCTATCTTTGTCGTCCATTTACTCCAAAATTATTCAACGTATCGATTTCCTGTAAGAACCATGATAAAGATCAGTGAATTCTACGTATGTACAGGACATAACTATGTAATTTCTCTAATGAGAAGTTGTGGTTACGTAGGCGGTTATTGTGCACGCATGACAAAAGTGAACCGCGGCCGCGAGTACCCTGTAGTTTTTTGCGATTTACTCGGAAACTATGAGGCGTATCAAAACAAAAAGGTATCAGGAGAAAGTTTATGAAATTCTACATAAGATTAAGTAATAAAAACATAAGGTGTGCGAGAAAACTTCTGCAGTATACCTCCCTGAACAAAAATCAATTATTATACAAAAATGGCTTTTAGTTTTTGGCTATTTTCTCGAAAACTACAAATCGCATCACAACCGGACATACCTCATTAGAAAGCCAATGAAATTGTCTATCATAACTTATAATAACATTTTTCTGTATGATGGAAAACACTCGAACGACGATGATGGGAAGTGAGATCAACGTTCCAAAATGTTTATTCACAGCGGCCTAGTGTACTTTTATTCGTATTTTTCTGTTTTTTTCTTTTGGCTTATCAGCTAGAACAAACATTGGAGAATAAGATGATGTGAGTTTCAGGGCAACATTTTGAGGTTTGGGTGGCGAAAATGAGGCGAGAATACATGTAATTTGCAAACCGCGTGCTGCCAGCAGAGCGCAAGGGGGAGTAAAACCGTGCGCGAAAGGGTTAAATGCACTAAATTGTTTTTTGTCATATCATATTTATTTATAGGCTATATGCTCCTTTAATTTAGTCTTGAAAGGACAAGAAATAGGTATTGTCTTGGCAATTTTGGGGGGTGAAAATTCGGTAAGACGGAAAATTCGGTAATTCAAACTAGGGTAGAGCCCCATATAGTTCAACTTGTGAAGGGTTTACTGTACATATAGTTTCGTTTTTGAAGGCTCCATCATGCTTGCATGCATCAGCCTTGGTCACCTAACTGCAGCTCTCCATGCTGCTCAATCTTTGGCAGCCTCCCTGTTCAATCCCTTAACCCTGAGGTCACAATTAATAACTCGTCCCATGTCCTTCTCGGTCTACCCCTTCCCCAGTATTAACACTTCTCACCTTCTGCACCCAGTTATCATCCCCCATCCTCTCCACATGTCCAAACCACCTCAGCCTACCTCTCCTCATCACTATACCAATGCACTCCAGTCCTATCCTAGGTCTCAACTCTTCCATCGTAAACCCAGCCTCCCCAGGCCTTGCACGCAGGGATGCACTGCACATCCACCTAATCACTGTCATTTCTGTACGTTTAAGTAATCTCTCTACTTTCCGGACGACCACTATCTGGTTACACCACTGTTCGGACATTGTAGGCTGATGTTCGAAACCCAAAATGCAGAAAAATTGCAAAAAAAGAAAAAAAGAAGAAAAAAATACAATTTTGTAGTGAAATGGCAGGGGACAGAGTGACATGGAGGGGATTTGTTTGTGGCCACCCCATTCGGGATTGAGGCGTCTGGCAATAGACAGATAGATAGAAGTTTGAACATGGCACGCAGCACCGAACGGCCTTGTTTACATCCACATTCCCACTGTCTCCCCCTCCTGCCACTCCAACAGTTGCCTCTGAACTGCTATGAGTTTTTGTTTAAACAATCATAATTCACTGTAATAAGGATTAAGTGCAGCTCAACACTGGATTACTGTACAAGCTTCAAGAGCATTTTCACCACTGTCAGAACTTCAGAGGTGGGGTAAACAGCCATCATGGACATGTAAGTACACTGTCAGCAGCCAAATATTTTCCGTAATCACTTCTAAATCCTCATTCTTTGGTTACATTTTATTTACTTCATGCTTTGTGTCCCATATTTGAGTGCACAGGCTGTGAAAGAGGTGATTTCTCAGTGATTACTATGTCTCTTACATACATTCACTATCTTGTCAACTGGTGAACATTTTTGCCCTACTCATGTCTAAATTATAATTTTCTGGTAACAATTTATTTATTTAATGCTTTATATCCCATATTTTTGTGCATAAAATGTGAGAAAGGGTGATTTTCTTAGTGACTGCCATGTCTGATACTTGTGAACACCTCTGCCTTACTCTCCTCATAATCATAATTTTTTGGTTAAAATTCAATTAATTCAAGCTTTGTGTCCATTATTTATGTGAATGGGGTCTTAAATAAGTGCTATGCATGTCCTGTAGGGAGGCAGGTAGGTGGTTTGC
>JAGKTI010009114.1:13182-31791 GCA_018397915.1 Birgus latro
TACAGGGTGTAACGCGACGCATGACAAAAACTTACACCAATGATCTATCATGTAATTCTAAGTATATTATGTTCTATAAACATATACTTTTTGTGACCCCAGTTCAGTACCGAGCATTAGGCTGTTTGAGTGTAAAAGTTTTGTGGGTTCCAGGTGTCATAGGGTTGGAGCTTCGCAGGGTGACAGGAGATGAGTATTATTAGCTTATTCTGTACTGCACTTGAAAATCCCATATCCTATCAGTACAAACGAGTTTGAAGAAGAAACTCTACGTAGTCTATTGATTCTTTAACATAAAGTCATGCATTCCTGTAATTCTTTTGCACAAATAGACTGCAATTAAGGATTAAATTCAAATTTTATGGATTGCACAGGAGTCTGGAGGGAGGAGAGGCTGGTGTATTTTTGCCATTTATGTAATGTTTGGTTTGTGGGCTATTGCTACCAGCATTATCACACCCACAGCTCATTCAGTGAAAGAACATTATTGTAATGCGTGACTAGCGTCACTTTAAGTCAGGAGTAATATTATTTATTACAATTTTTCTGCTGCAAGTACACGTGGCACCATTGCTTTCATATGAAGGTGACTTGAGAATAATGACACAGAGTTGCCAATTTAACGATTTTGCGGCTAGACCTATTTTTTGCTTCTACCTAGCGTCACGATTTAACATCTGGCAACATGATATCTAGCTACATTCTGGAAATTTTGCCATTTTTAGGTGATATTCTAGTGATTAATCGTCTTTTCTACAGATATTTTGGGGTGTTTACTCTCTAGCGACATTATAGCAAGTTTTCAGGGATACACTAGTGAGATTGATGATTAGGACTTGGCAACCCTGCATCCACAGTGTCATTTGAATGGGAAAATTTGCAGGCGAGGCATGACTTCAAATACTTTTCTCCACGTTCAGTAGTTCACTGGTTTCAGCTTCACTTGTTCATGAAACAGCATGCCACGTACGTACAGAAATGAGGAATATGCAGATATCGTCTATTTTTACGTATTCTGGGATGGTAATGCCAGTGCTACAGCTAGGGAATACAGGTGGTGATACCCAATGGTGCCACATTTACTTGCAGCATAAAAGATTGCAATAAATAATACTCTTCCTGACTTAAAGTGACGCTAATCTCGCTTTACAATAATGCCGTTTCATTAAATGAGCTGTGGGTGTTATGATAATGCTGGTAGCATTAGCCCACAAACCAAACATTACATGACTGGCAACAATACACCAGCCCCTCCTCCCTCCGTACTCCCTTGCAATCCATAAAAGTTGAATTTAATCCTTAATTACAGTTGATTTGTGCAAAATTGCAGGAATGCACGACATTATGTTAAAGAATCAATAGACTACGTAGAGTTTCTGCTTCAAACTCATTTGTGCTGATAGGATATGGGATTTTCATATGCATTACAGAATAAGCTAATAATACTCATCTCCCGTCGCCCTGTGAAGCTCCAACCCTATGACACCTGGAACCCACAAAACTTTTACACTCAAACAGCCTAGTGCTGGGTACTGAACTGGGGTCACAAAAAGTATATGTTTATAGAACAAAATATACTCAGAATTACATGATAGATCAATGGTGTAAGTTTTTGTCATACGTCGCGTTACACCCTGTATATATTGTATATAAACATAATTTGGCTAAGCAAGGGCAAATAAATGTGAACAATGCCTGAGGAATTTTTTGTATAAACAGATCCTTGGCAGTAACCTTTGTTGCACTGTACACCCAGCACTCATTATAAGCCAATGGTATGTTCCAAAAATATCACATCTTTTTCCACATACATGATACTGTAAGGTTGGGGAAAGTTACAACTAAGTTTTACAGTCAGCATCTGAGCAGGGAATGATCATGACACACAGAGAGGTACCATCAAGTGAAAGGTGCATATGGTAGCATGGTCAATGTTCTCTCTATTTAAATGTAACAAAGACACTGAAGATGAAGCAATTTCTTGTAAATTACTGTATTTAGCAAAAAAGGATGTAAAAAACATCAATTTATATAGAGGACTTTCTGTACAGCACTTACTTTGAAATGGCCCACAAACTCTGCAAAACAAGGGGAACTAGGGAACATCTGAGAGGCATAAAGTACATACCCTCAACAAGAGTGTGTGTAATGAGAGATCTGAGAGTGTGAATGGCAAAAGGTGAATATCCTGTAGAGTGTGTATATGAGACTAATGAAAGCATATGAATGGCATTAAGTGCTTTCACTATACCAGTGAGCAAGTTAGAGTATGCATGAGAGATTATACTGTGTGCAGCATAAAGTGCATGACTTGTACAAGAGAGCTAGTGTGTGAGAAGCTTAGAGCACATACCCTGCACTAGAGAATGAAGTGTAAGTGATTTTGAGTAAATCCCTAACACTAGACAGAGTGCAAGAGTGTCTACGAGCAATTTGAGTGTATAAGGAGTATGTGAGGGCCTTGGATTAGGTATACACCGATAGGACTTTTGACGCCAACTGTACATACCCTCACTAGCAACGACTGGCTTTTAATTTGAGGACTGAGACTTCATTAATTGCCCAGTGGGTGACTTTAACTTACATGACGTGAGCTGGGACTGTTCACATCCTGCTTTGAGCCCAATAGGTGACTAAGGACTTGATACTGACCATATGATAGCATCTGGAGCTTTTTTCAGCCATTCTTGCCACTCATCTCTCCCCACCTGTTCATGCTGTAAGTTTTCATGGTCCCTCTCGAAATCTGAACCTTTACATTCGCATCTTTAAATCTTCCCCTGACTACATGATTAAAGAAATTGACCTAAAACCTGGCATTGGCATATATACACTCTGAAACATGATCTTTCATATTTGCCATGTTAAAAAGTGTCTGTGATGGCTTTTTTTCTTTGTCAGAAAATTACCTTTTAACTAAACTGCATAAAAATGACTAAAATCTTTGAGATTCTGACTTTGTGGTTAGACAGATATCAGAAGTCCTAAAGTGATGAACAGGGTGGCTTAGGAGTGGCAAAGGATGTGTGGATCAAATATCTGCAGTGAGACAAATAGCAGAGAAAGCTTGTGAGAAGGATCATCTGGTGTTTATGGCATTCATGGATCTGGAAAAAGCATACGACAAAGCAGACAGAGAAGGATTGTGGAAAGTTTTACACATGTATGGTGTAGGTGGCAAGCTGGTAGGTGCCGTCAAGAGTTTTTATGATGGTAGTAATGCATGTGTAAGGGTTAAAAGCATTTAAGTGAATGGTTCACGATCGGCGTGGGCGTATGGCAAGGTTGTGTGATGTCCCCATGGTTGTAAAAACACGAGTAACGGAGAGAGGAATGGCATTGGTAATGAATGGTGATGGATGGAATATCTCGAATTTGTTGTATGCTGATGATGCAGTAATGCTTGCAAATACTGGACAAGAACTTGGTAGGCTAGTGCAGAGTTTTGCTGATGTCTGTGAGTGCCGTGCCTTGAGAGTAAATGTAGAAAAGAGTAAAGTGATGGTTACTGAGAGAGAAGGTGACTCCCAGTGCAATGTCACAGTGAATGGAGAGTGACTGGAATTAGTGAGAGAGTTCAAATACCTGGGTACAGTGATAGAAAAGAGATGAAAATGTGCAAAAGAAGATGAAAGCAGAGTGACACAAGGAAGAAACGTAGCTGGGGCAATGAAGGCCTTGATAAGAAACAGGAGCTTCAGTGTTGTGGCTGCATGAGGCTTACATGAAGGAGTGTTAGGGCCAACTTTAACATGTGGATGTGAGACTACAGTGTGGCATGAAAATGAAAAGTCAAGAGTAAAAGCAGTGGAGATGGGACTGCTGAGGAATGCATGTGGAATACAGAGGGTGGATAAGATACGAAATAATGTGATACGTGAAAGATGTGGAGTGAGGAAGTCGGTGGACACCAGAATTGAAGAGAGTGTACTGAGATGGTATGGTCAAGTAGAGAGAATGGATAACAATAGAGTGGTGAAAAAAGTATATCATAGCGAATTTAAATGAGGGAGGAGGTGAGGTAGGCCAAGGAGAAGGTGGAGAGATATGGTGGATGAGTGTGTGAGGGAGAGAGGTTTGGAAGTCGGTAAGGCTAGGGAACTGACAAGAGATCGAGCTGGATGGATGAATGTTGTTAGGAGAAGTGCATGATCAAGGATTTGGCATCCCTTTTTAAAGTGGCAGTGCCTGGATTGACTCTATCGGATACGTTATGTGAAACTAAGAAACGTGGTGAATGTTTTTGGCGTATCCAATAGAGCCAGGATTCTGGGGGCTTGAATGATGAGTGAATGGAAGTGTGGCCCATTGAATTAGGCAAATTTGGGCTGTCTGGACGTTGATACGCCTCACCCTGCCCTAGGGTGGGAAAGGAGGTCCGGATGATGATGATGATGATGAATACTTAAACCTGCTCTCTTTCATATCAGAGGTAAAACTGCTTTCTGATGTCATTAAAAAAAAACTATGTTTTCTGTGCACCATGGGATGGTTGGGATTTCCTAATGCAGCAGTTTATGGGTTAATACATACCCTGCACTAGATACTATGCCAGGGTTGCATATATGTGGTCATCATCATCATCCAACCAGCACTAGAGGATGGGAATGGATGAGAGTACATACCCCCTACTAAAATGCAAGTTAACAGTGTGTGCATAATGTGGTTATTTATAACTGAATTATAATATTTACTGTGCATCATAAAGTATGTGTGAGATAGTGAATTACGAGTACACATCCTACATTAGAGGGCAAGTGAGGACTGCGTATGAATGAATCTGAGTACAGTACTTACCCTGCATGAGACATCATGTCAGAAGTGTGTCAGAGACAAAAGAGTAAAAGAGTATACAGTATGTAAGAGTGAATACTAGAAAATATACAGTACGAACATCTAGGCATACATACCCTTCCCCTTCCAATGCATGTGGAGTGGCGGAAGGCTGTGTAGAGGGACCAGACACCTGAGACTGAGCCTTAAGAGCTGCCAGTGGTTCTCTCACACTGATACTGGTGTAGCCTCGAGAGTCTTGAGAGTCACCGCTGAAGTTCTGCTGCTGCTGACTCCCCTCTACACCAGCCTAGCACATTTATGGCATCTTTAATTCATTCTTAATAATCCATACAGTGTGAATCATAGCTCAGGCTGTGCCCAATAAACCTGCACTTCAAATCTACACACACCATAAGATAATGTCAAACTATCTTATTCAGTACGAGGGCCCTGCCATTGTTAAACTTTCTGTAAACTCCAAACTTTTCAAATGCACACAGGCACGGATGAAAGGAGGAAGAGAGGAGATTTGATTATGATGTTTAACCTTAGAAGTGCGAGTTACATTCCAGAATGCCCAGTGTTTCACTGCTACTTACATCACAGGAACTGAGCCATAAACCATAGCTGCTGCATTATGTTTTGGCATGAACAATGGTCAGCTGTTCATTTGTAAGTCAAATGGAGGCTTCTAATTTAACTTATTATATAAAAACATACCCTCTTTCATCTCATAACCTTAAAACTGGTTTCCAATAAACTGAAAATGTCAATTTTTTTTCAGATTAGTACCATGGCTGGTGTCATGGCACTCTAAGACATCTATGGTACCTAAACTATAGCATATAATAACCTAAATATTTAAGAACAAATCTTCATTACATTCTCTATCAATAAGTGAGAAGAGAATTGGAATACTAGAAACCACGATTTTTTTTTTTTTTTTTTTGCACACCACAGAGGTTCCCTTGAATCCTAAAGCATAGAGGGATTGGAATAGACTCACAGAGATTTTTTGTGATAAGTGATGGACGAACCAAAGGGCATGAATTTTCAACGAGAAAAGGCAGGTGTCTTAAGGCTGTCCAAAAATTTAGCTTCCCAAACAGAGGTATTGATACTTGGAATACCCTAAAAGAGCTTGTGGTGTGAGCAAAGAATATCCATCTGTTTAAAACCAGACTGGTTAAAACTATAATCTAGAGACAGGACAATGTGGGATTAGTTTAATGCCTGTATACTAAAACTATGTAAATACAACCAGGTAAATACACATGCACACACATATACAAAAACAATATTCAGATGCACACTCACACTTTACAATGTCTCAAAATGTAAGCAAACCTTGAGACATTCATTCATTCATTATCATCCAATCCTATGTTGCCCCATAAGGAGTGTAGGATACAAACTAATAAAATACCTGTACTTCAATCTCATGTTTGAAAGCTACAAGACTTTACTATCATTCCTCAATCTGCAATCCCGTCACCAGTAAACAAGTAATTATTTTTGTTCATCACTGTCATCATTATCCCAATCTCTTTTTTCCACCCAATGATGGAGCAAGGTAGGGTCTAAAAAGAATGAAAAAAGAAAAATATGACAGAGGAAGAACTGGCCAAGAGCATGCTCAATGAATGGGCCACATTCTCATTCATTCACCACTCCACCCCTGGAATCCTAACTCCACCTCATGGGCATAAATGAGCTTCATTTTTGTTTTTTCTCTCTCTCACTAGATCCTAACAGCAACAGAATTTAAAAGTATACTGTACTATGCTATCACTACACTCTAGACTACTCACCTCTTCCGTCTGCTTGAAAAAATCAGAATGGCTAACTTAGTGTCCAAGATGACAACATACACTAATGGTGGTTGCATGACAAGCAAACTGTGAGTCATCATACCTATACCTGTAACTTTAACTCTGCTAAAATTAGAGGAAGTGCATTAGTATCCAAGAAGGACTAACATGGAAAAATTTAACTCATTATCATTTTCATAACCCCATTTCTCACTAAAACTAATACAGAAACATTAATGAATCTAGGAAAACAAACATCAAAAGCTACCTAATTCATGATTCAGCACACACAAATCAATATAGTGTACAGTAATCCCTCGATTATCCAATGTAATAGAGCCAAAGGCATATCCAGATACAGACGAAATCTGGATACGAAGCAATCCTCTACTGTACCAATAGCTCATCTATATCCAGCCTATATGTACAGTATCCCTTCTATTTGTGGCAGTGTTCTCCAGTCTTTCAGCTGTATTTAGACATCAAAACATAAATGGGAATATCCAATATAATGCTAGACACTAAGAAGGCAATGGATAACCAACAAAATTCCACAAATACCTTACCAATGTACAGTACCCCTCCTAATTGTGGCAGTGCTCTTCGGTTTTTCAGCTATGTAGACATTGAAACACACATGGGCATATTCAAAATAATGCTAGACACTAAGAAAACAATGCATAAACAACAAAAATCCATCAAAAAAATCAATGAGAATGGCGGTTGTAAAAACATTACTCCCTGCGCGAACCGTAAGTTATCAATTTGTTTTGGGAAATTTGGGGAAACACACACACACCTGAGAACCAAACAATGGCTGTTTCTGCATGCACAAAGAAAAATGTTTCCATGGCCAAATTTTCCCCTGGAAATTAGTTGTACTTGAATAAATTGTATACCATCATCTACGCTGGTGTTTATACTATAGGATAAGCTAATAAAAACACACAGTACTGATGAGTAAAAGTACAGAAATGCAGTGAGAATAAACTTGATCAAAAGTACAAAATAGCTTCAAATAACTTCCCAACATCCTAGAACAAAATTCTGCCCACACTGTGCAAGAGCTAAGTATATGCCTAGATGCAGAATTTCATGAGCTTTCTTATAGTGTTTTCGGAATTTTGATACAAGCAATAGTACAGTATGACCTCACTATAACGGACTAATTGGGGCTCAGGCCAGTCCGAAATATGCGATTTTCCGATAAAAGCGACATCCGGACTTACCCCTGCTAATCCGGACTTTTTCCGATATATCAGACATTAGTCCGGATTGCATCGGTAGTTTTCACCACCATTGCAGTATCGTACTGTGTTATACCTTAACTACATTAATCAAATGGAATAATAATACTGTACTGTGCACTGAAAAACATGTCTTTTACTTGTCTTATTGTGGTGAACATAGCTGAAGTGGTCAGGCAGTCCGGACTGCTTTCTGGCTATATCGGACTTTTTCCGATATATAGGAGTTTAGTCCGGTAGCTCCTCGAGTCCGATAAAAGCGAATTCCAGTCTACTGAAGTTCGTTATATCGAGGTTTTACTGTATTTGGTTAAACTTCCAAAAACTAAACGACTCACTGGTGGCGAAGCAGGGGAGGGGAGGGAGCGTTGGAAGATGGGGAGGGAGATATGCCTGGCAGCGCTGAGCTTGGAGAGGGATGGAGGAGGGACGGGGGGGTTAGAAGCGAGAGTGGAAGGGGAACTTTGACCATTCGGTGAGGGACCTGGACGGCCATATTTGCTCATCCTGTGGGTTCCAGTCTGAATTACTAGTGCACAGCCATTAGCGTCTGAGTGATCTGGGCTGCCAAGGGATTCTGACCATTCGGTACAGAGCCAGACAGCCATTTTGCTCATCTTAGGGGTTATGGGCCTGTATTGCTCAAGCGCTGGTGGAACTTTCTGAACGATCTGGGCTGCCAGGGGACTTTGACCACTCAGTAGGGAGACACACAGCCATTTTCCTCTGCTTGTGGGTTACATGCCTGTATTACCCTCGCACTGGCTGAACTTTCTGAGTGATAGGGGTGGCTTGGGAGTTTTGACAGTTTCGTAAGGAACCAGACAGCCATTTTGCTCAGCTTGCGGGTTCCATCTATTACCCACGCATGGCCCAAGAGTCTGGCCAGTAACCCAACCAATATTTCTATTATGTAGGCCGGCCAGATGCCGTTATCGGAGCTCTCAAATTCTGATACAGACAAATAAATCCAGAAACAGATTTAACCCCTTCTTTACCAGAAATGTGTTTTGGTGTACCCCCATACATCACTTGTAAACATCTATGAGACACTGGAACTGCAACCGTGGTTCACTGGTACACTCTCTAATGAATGGAAGAAAATGGGCCTCAGGGTAGCCCAGTAAGGTTGTTTCTGAGGACCTTGTGATAGCAACAGCTCTGTGTTTTGAAAACAAAGACTGTGATGAAATTCTGACATCATAAGATATGTCATGACTGAGTTGCAGTGGCACCAATGGCTTGTTCACTGACCTGTGATGTAAACTCTTTTACACCAATAATTATTTTATTCAGAATTTCTACTACAAATATCATACTATATTTTCCGTTGACATACGGCAAAATTTACACCCCTTGGCCTGCCTGAGAGAGCCAGTTACTTCGCACTTGACCATGAGAAAGGGTGTACAGGATATTTTTCTCTCATGGCATTTCTGGCTGATTCTGACAGTGATGAGTTTATTCCTCAAGAGGATACTTATTTAGATGTATCAGATGATGATGCAACAGTGTCTAATGTGTCAGTAGATAACAATGATGATGACTATGATCCTGAAAATGATTGCGAAATTGATGTGAGTGAGGAGGAGGAGGAAATTAGTAGCGAGCTTAGTGATGTCACACTCTCAGCAACAAGTGGATCAAGGTCGCCATCATCATCACGTGTCCACACACTTCATGCTCAACTTACGCAGTAAATAAATAAGCCATCCATCAGTGCATGACATTTTTTTCAAGCCAGTTTGTACAGCAGTTACCTGGGTAATAGTACTTTAACATAAGATATGTAAACTTATATGATGAGTTATTTTATAAAAAAAATTTTACAACAGCAACATCATGCTGGATTTACGTGACCATCAGTATACAAACAAATCACAGGGTGAATAGTTTGGACGTGGCAAAAAAAATATACGCTACCCCTCACAATATGGGAGGGGGAGGTATCAGGTCGATATGGGGGGTGAACGTAGTGTTTACATTGGGGGAAGGGGGAGGTAAAGAAGGGGTTAATAGAGCCAAAGCCTAACATCTGGATACGGAGTGTCCGAATAATCGAGTGATTACTGTAATAAAGATTTTATTCAGCCGAGGGCGAGTCATAGGAGGATAAAAGTTCATCAACATCATCATCATTATCCGGACCTCCTTTCCCACCCTAGGGCAGGGTGAAGAGTAGCAATGTCCAAACAGCCCAAGTTTGCCCACTCCAATGGGCCACTCTTCTATTCACTCATCATAGAAGTTGCAGTGTCCAGACAGCCAAAATCTGCCCAGTCCAATGGGCCACGCTACCACTCACTCACCTTTCAAGCCCCCGGAATCCTGGCCCTATCTGATACGCCAAAAACTATCACCACATTCTGCACTTCACATAAACGTACCTGACAGAGTCAATCCAGGTGTTGTCATGTTAAAAAGGGGTGCCAAATCCGTGATCATGCACTTATTCATCCAGACAGCTCGATCTCTTTGTCAGTCCCATAGCCTCATGGACTTCCACACACCTCTTCCTCACACACTCATCCACCACATCTCTCCACCTTCTCCTTGGCCTACCTCACCTCCTCCCTCCTTCAAATTCATTCAGATGTACATTTTTCACAACCCTACAATATTGTTATTCGTTCTCTCCACATGACCATACCATCTCAGTACAGTACATTCTCTTTGATTCTGGTGTCCACAGACTTCTTCACTCCGCATCTTTCACGAATCACATTGTTTCGTATTCTATCCACTCTCTGTACTCCATATACATTCCTCAGCAGTACCATCTCCACTGCTCTCACTCTTGACCTTTCATTTTCATGCCACACCATAGTCTCACATCCATACATTAAAGTTGGCACTAACACTCCTTTGTGTAAGTCTCGTGCAGCTGCAACACTCAAGCCTCTATTTCTTATCAAAGCCTTCATAGCACCAGCTAGCTTCCTTCCTTGTGTCACTCTACTTTCCACTTCTTTTCCACATTTTCATCTTTTTTGTATCACTGTACCCAAGCATTTGAACTTTCTAACCAATTCCAGTCCCTCTTCATTCACTGTAACATCATATTGGGAGTCACCTTCCCTCTCGATTACCATCTCTTAACTCTTTTCTACGTTTACTCTCAAGGCACGATGCTCACAGACATTAGCAAAACTCCGCCCTAGTCAACCAAGCTCTTGTCTGATATTTGCAAGTAGCGCTGCATCATCAGCATACAACAAATCTGAGATATTCCACCCATCACCATTCATTACCAACACCATCCCTCTCTCCATTACTCATGTTTTTACTTGTCTCATCACCCCATCCAATAGTATATTGAACAACAATGGGGACATCACACAACCTTGTCGCAAGCCCACACTGATCGTGAACCATAAACTTAGATGCCCATTTACCTTTACACATGCCTCACTACCATCATAAAACTCCTGACAGAACCTAGCAGCTTACCACCTACACCACACATGCGAAAAACCTTCCACAATCCTTCTCTGCCATAAACACCTTATACTCCTTCTCTACTTTGTCTCACTGCAAAATAATTGATCCACTCACCCTCTGCCACTCCTAAAGCCATCCTGTTCATCACTCTCTAGGACTTATGATATCTCTCGTACTTTCTCTATAATAATTCTTCCATACACCTTCCCTACAACGCTTAATAAACTTATGCCACAATAATTCTTGCACTCACTTCACTCGCCTTTATTTTTGTACAGGGGTACAGTCAAAGCCTTTTCCACTCTGCTGGCACAGTTTCACTCATCCATCCCTTCTTACATATCTCCAATGAGCACTTCATTCCACTCTCTCCACTATACTTAATCATCTCTGCATACACCTCATCAACCCCAGCTACTTTCCCATTTTTCAGCCGTTTCACGGCGTTCTTCACCTGTGCAAGTGTCACGTTTCCTGGGACTGCATTCCTTCTCTGCACACCCCCAAAACCAAACATGTTTACAGGTGCTCTGCTCTCTCTATTCCCATTCATCAAGATTTCAATATATTCTTTCCATCTGGTCCTTACTTCATCCCTATGGGTTAATCATCTACCACTTACATCATTCATACTTTCAAATTTCTTTCCACTGTCACTTCTACGTTTCTGCACCTCTTTCCAGAATAAAATCCTATTTTCAGAGTAGTCTGCATTCATTTTTCTTCCAAGATCATCATTCACCTCCTTCTTTTTCCTCTTCACTAGTTGCTTTACATGCTTCCTGCTCTCAACATATTCATTTCTTTATTTCAACTGAAACCCTGTTCTATATCCACTTTTGCCACTTCTTCGTCTTGTCCTCCACTGCTCTCTTAACCTCTTCATCCCACCATGCCGTACCTTGTACCTTTCTTCTTTGTTGTTACTTTTGCCACACCACATACTGTTTTAACATTTCAAACAAAGCAATTCCTATATGCATTCCACAGGCTGTCCAAATCCATTTCATTCCACTTCACTGATCCCACCTCGTCCCCTACTTTGGTCCTGTATTCAACTGCCATTACTTTGATCCTCAGCTTCTTGACTTTCAGTCTTTCTCCCTAACTGCTCCTCTCTCTCCTAGTCCACCTCACTCCTCTCAGCTTGATCTTGCATACCACAATCATATGATCTGACAGACCTCCACATCGTCCTCTCACAGCCCTTGTATCGGCAACCATTCCTAGCATCACCCTCTCTACGAGCATGTAACAAAGCAAGCTCCCCGTTCCCTCTATACATTTATGTGCACCTTTGTGTTTCAAAAAAAAAAAACTAACACCATTCATGCCTAAAATAGTTGCAAACTCAAAATACACCACTGAAATGACAGGGTTACCCACTTCACTTCAATAAAATATTTTTCATTTCAGAGGCACTACCTTCAATCTATCTCATTAAGTTTAGGAAATATTTTTTGAAAATGGAGAGTTTAGATACAGCTTCCATTAACCTCTTTTCAACCTAATTTCTCTTCCTAAGCTTAATACAATCATCTGATGGTAGCAATAACAGTCACTGGATTGAAGGGATTAATAACACTCGCACACAAGATGGTAGCGTGCTTACATGGTGCAGTGGAGGGGTCATGTATGGCATTTCCTCATTGGCTGGTGTCCTTCCTGAGATGGCTAAAGCTGCCTGTATCTCTGGTGGCTGCTCTGGGGGAGCTGTGGGACGTGGTGAGGGTGGCTCCTGCGTTGCTGGGGCCGACCCAAGTGCAGTTTCCTCCTCAATGTCAAAGCGTTTCTCCGGGACAGGTGGGGCCGGCTCATATCCACCCTCTGATTCCCATCCAGGGCTGCTGGGGGAAAGTATTCTGTCATCAAGCTACTCTAAATTACAGAAAAAGCACACAGGGTAATGGTACCACACCTTCCACCCACTATATAAAGTATGCCCAGAAATTCCCACCAAACACAAATTTGCATGAAATGGTTAATGTAACATGGAGAAAAAAAATTACTGATACCAGATGGTCTAAAATAAATCCATTTTTTTCCTCCTGTATCTGGTCACTATTGCTTAGTTAAAATTTATTACTGAAAAGAGGGATAACTTTGACCTATGGCATAAAGTTGTCTTGTGCAATGGTACCATTCATACTCAAATAACACTGTAACAGCTGTTCTATAACAAAAATTTCTGATCTTCTCTACCCTCTTTCACCTTTCCTGCATAAAAACTATTCAAGTAATAAATATCTAAGATACAAACATGGATAAATGCTGAACACGGAAAATGCTCACTTAAGCATAAACTTAGTGGAAAATTAATAAAATTTACTTGAGCATAAACCGGAGAAAGAGAGAGAGAAATAAAAAAAAGGAACAAAACATTTTCCTTACGAACTTCCAGCCCTAAACAATGACACACAAGTGCAATTATAGTGTGAAAACCTTGTATATGAACTCACAGCTTTGAGTCTTTGGCAATAGCTTTAGGGTCATCATAGTTGTCAGTGTCAGTCTCTGGATCCTCGGAATCGTCACGGACAACCTTGGCATATGGGTGTTCCTCTGCAATAGATTCTTTGATTATTGAAGGTGGAGTGAACATGCAATATCTTACTTTTTAAACATACATACATCATCTAATCCTGTGTTGCCCCATGAGGAGCGTAGCAGCCCAGAGCTAGGCAAGCTGGTTCTGATATCTAAGATGACAGTCACCAGTCTCACTCATCCCTGAGTGGCATTATGTGCGCAATAAACCCCAACCACCTCTTGGATATAACCATGCACTGGCTCAATCCAACTGGAGCACCTAATTACCCAGTAAACCGCCAAGCGCCATAATTTGGTTATATGATTGCCACCCAGCGTAGTAAATGGTTTCCTGGTGTACAGGAAACCATTTGGCTTGTCACTCAGTGTAGAGTAACCCGTAGACAGAAGGAGGAAGAAAGAAAGAAGGACAGAAGAGGAAGGAAGGAAAGAAGGAAGAAAGAGAGGAAAGGGCAGCCACCCGAGAGCAGCACTACATTGAGTGAGTGGACGGTGAGCATCCCCACCTGGAGTGAACATGCAATATCTTACTTTTTAAAACTCTGAGCAAAAGCTACTTTGGAGTCTGTTTATATCACTTGCTCTTTCTACAACTTTCATCTGTATTGTTGCTGTTGCCAAAGGTTCATCTGGATATGAAGCTGCTTGGCTGTAGGCTGAGATTATTCTTTTCCTGCAGTTCACTATCCTCCTTTGGGGGGGATAGGGATGGAGGTGAGGGGCTTCTGTATGACTGGATAGCACAACTGTCCAGTTAGATTGGTGCTACCACATGAAAGCATCCCTCTCCACCACCCATCTGCATTATAGTAGTTTTAAACCACAGTGCATTTCAATGTGAATCCAGTACAGTTCTGCAGGCTGAAGCTGCCTTGCTCCTGTAATCCACCATCTCCCTTTCAGGGGATGGGAACAAAAATAAGAAGCATTTTCATAACCAGGCAGCAGAGCCACCCAACTGTGTTAATGCCACCTCACAGAGGTGTGCCTTGCCAGCCCTTTGCGTTGTAGAACAGGTAATAATAATACTCTGAGAAATTAAAACAAAATTCTGTTGTCTGCATGTAAGTTTTATGAAAGTATGTGAAATTTCTAAAACAGGGCTCTTTTTCTCCAGCCCTGACATTTATTAACCACTTCAATCCAGTGACATATTTTCTATTTCACTACTGCTGCTTGGGAGTGAAGACGAGTCCACACATGGTGGTGTTCTTGCCCAGGATGGAACAGCTGCCGAGTCCCAGCCAAGAGCTAAACCTCCTCATATTTCCCTGCACCTTGCCATGGGAAGGACCCTGGTCTCACTCTCCGTTCCAGATCCCTACACTGGATGTACTATACCGTACTAACAGAATGGCCACAAAGAAGCAGACGCCTACCTGTGGTCAATAGGTTTGCCAGACAAGACAGACCGAGACTAAGCAGCAACAATAACTTCTGCTTCTTACAACTTTATTAAACATAAGTGAGTCTTTAAATCCCAGGGGTTACACACTGTATAGCCTTTTCTAACCCCTTAACTACACGATGCTTCCCCTAAAATGAATTACATAGCCTGAAAACAGCAAAAATGAAATAATAGTCATCAGAATCAAAGCAAGCCTGAGGACAGCAAATCACCCAGGGGGTTTGGGGTGGGTTCGTGGAATGTAGGAAGTTTAAGAGGAAGAGCGGGGGAAGTCGTTGAGGCATTCAGTAGGAGGTGGGTGGATGTGGCATGTTTGTAGGAAGTCCGGTACAGGGGTGGATCAGCCAGAAAGACTGTTGGGAAAGATTGCTACTATAAGTTGTTTTGGCAGGGGGGAACTGACGGATATGGGGGTGTGGGAGTGTTGGTTGCGGAGAAATGGGTGGAATATGTCATGAATGTTATGAGAGTAAGTGATAGGATATTAGTAGTGAAAATTTTGGTCGGGCAGAAAGTGATTTCAGTTATATCGGCATATGCTCCACAGGTAGGATTGGATGATGCAGAGAAGGATAGATTTTGGGATGATTTAATACGTGTAGTAAGTGGTATGGGTGATGATGAGGTAGTGGTTCTGGGAGGAGATTTAAATGGTCATGTGGGTGAAGCAGCCCAAGGTTATGAAGGAGTCCATGGAGGATGTGCATATGGTGTGAGGAATGCGGAAGGGGAAAGAATACTCGAGTTTGGGGAGGCTAAGGACATGATTGTGTGCAACACACATTTTAGGAAAAGAATGAGCCGGTTGATTACGTACGAGTCCGGGGGAAATAGTAGTCAGATAGATTATTTTCTGGTCAGGAGGGTTGATAGGAGATTAGTGAGGGATGTTAAAGTTATAGGAATCGAGGAGTGTGTGCAGCAGCACAAACTGTTGATTTGTGACATGGTGCTTAAGGAACAAGTGATGAGGAGGACATATGTACCTAGGAGGAAAATATGGAAGCTGGGAAACCAATCAGTAAGGGATGCCTTTTATAGTGAGATGAGGAGAGTGGTAGCTGAACAGGAAACCGTAGATAGTGGCGTTAATGAACAGTATAGAGCCCTTAAGAACAACCTCTTGAGAGTTACCGATGCAATATGCGGTTGGACAAGAGGCCCACCAAGACATAAAGTAACTTGGTGGTGGGACGAGGGTGTAGAAGCTGCAGTTAAGGAGAAAAGAGGGCTTTTACGGGAATGGAAGAAGGGTGGCAACAGGGAGGAGTACTTGGCTGCCAAGCGCTGGGCTAGAAGAGAGGTATACAGGGCGAAGTCTGAGTCACAAAGACTTTTACTTGATAATCTAAATCATGGAGAAAGGAAAAATATGATTTTTAGGGTGGCAAATCAGGTGAAGAGGGATAATCGGGACATTGTAGGTGAGCAGTGTGTGAAGAATGATGATGGAAAGGTAGTGGTGAGCAGTGTGTGAAGAATGATGATGGAAGGGTAGTGGTGAGCAGTGTGTGAAGAATGATGATGGAAGGGTAGTGGTGAGCAGTGTGTGAAGAATGATGATGGAAGGGTAGTGGTGAACAGTGAGGATATTAAAGATGCATGGAGAGAGCATTATAGCCGGTTGTTGAATGAGGAGTTTGATTGGGATAGAGAAGGTTTGGAGCCAGCTGATCCAGTGTTTGGCCCTTGGCCTTAGATTGACGCTGCTACTGTGAGTGAGGCAATAGGCAGGATGCGGGTGGGGAAGGCGGCAGGTGTGTCTGGGTTGACTGCCGAAATGTTGAAGGCCTCAGGAGATACTGGGGTGAGGTTAGTCACTGACCTGATAAATATGATTATATATGAGTGTGTTGTCCCAGATGATTGGCTGAAGAGTGTAATTGTAAATGTGTACAAAGGGAAGGGTGATGCCCTGGAAAGGGGAAATTACAGAGGTATAAAGCTCTTAGATCAGATAATGAAAGTAATGGAGAGAGTTCTAGAAGGTATGATTAGAGAAAGAGTGAATATCGATGAGATGCAGTTTGGGTTTATGCCAGGCAGGGGGACCACTGATGCCATATTCATTGTTCGACAGCTTCAGGAAAAATATATTGGNGCTGCCAAGTGCAGGGCTAGAAGAGAGGTATACAGAAAGGAAAAATATGATTTTTAGGGTGGCAAATCAGGTGAAGAGGGATAATCGGGACATTGTAGGTGAGCAGTGTGTGAAGAATGATGATGGAAAGGTAGTGGTGAGCAGTGTGTGAAGAATGATGATGGAAGGGTAGTGGTGAGCAGTGTGTGAAGAATGATGATGGAAGGGTAGTGGTGAGCAGTGTGTGAAGAATGATGATGGAAGGGTAGTGGTGAACAGTGAGGATATTAAAGATGCATGGAGAGAGCATTATAGCCGGTTGTTGAATGAGGAGTTTGATTGGGATAGAGAAGGTTTGGAGCCAGCTGATCCAGTGTTTGGCCCTTGGCCTTAGATTGACGCTGCTACTGTGAGTGAGGCAATAGGCAGGATGCGGGTGGGGAAGGCGACAGGTGTGTCTGGGTTGACTGCTGAAATGTTGAAGGCCTCAGGAGATACTGGGGTAAGGTTAGTCACTGACCTGATAAATACGATTATATATGAGTATGTTGTCCCAGATAATTGGCTGAATAGTATAATTATAAATGTGTACAAAGGGAAGGGTGATGCCCTGGAAAGGGGAAATTACAGAGGTATAAAGCTCTTAGATCAGATAATGAAAGTAATAGAGAGAGTTCTAGAAGGTATGATTAGAGAAAGAGTGAATATCGATGAGATGCAGTTTGGGTTTATGCCAGGCAGGGGGACCACTGATGTCATATTCATTGTTCGACAGTTTCAGGAAAAATATATTGGAGAGAAAAAGGAATTGTACTTTGTTTTTGTTGATTTGGAAAAGGCCTTTGACAAAGTCCCTAGAGAGGTGGTGAAGTGGGCAATGAGAAAGCTAGGGTTGGAAGAGTGGCTGGTTAGGGTGGTTATGGCCATGTACGTGGGTGCTCGCACCCAGGTAAGAGTGAATGGAGTTTTGAGTGATGAGTTTTCCTTGAATGTTGGTGTGCATCAGGGGTCAGTTTTGAGTCCCTTGTTGTTTATCATGGTGCTTGAAGCCCTCTCACGTGACTTCAGAGATGGACTCCCATGGGAGATGTTGTATGCTGATGATTTGGTGTTGATTGCAGAGAATGAAAAGGAGGTGGAGGAAAGATTTAAGAAGTGGAGAGATGGTATGGGGCACAAGGGCTTAAGGATAAATGCAGATAAAACAAAAGTAATGATATCTAGGGTTGGTGGCGGTAAATCAGAGGAAAGGGAGAGTGGCCATGTGCAGTTTGCCACAAGGGTGTGGGAAGTAAT
>JAGKTI010009115.1:0-31789 GCA_018397915.1 Birgus latro
AAGGAAATTGAATGTAAAATGGAGGAAATGTAAGAAAATGTTTTGGAAAGAGGTAAAGAGAGTTAGACAGGGTGACAAAAAGTTAGTCGGCGAGTGAAAGAAAAAAATGGTAGACTACTAGTGGAGAAGGGAGAAAAAGTTTACAGATGGGGAGAACACTTTAAAGAACTGTTGAACACAGAGAATGAAAGTAATGCGAGTGTAAGTGGCTGGGGAATGGCTGGGAGATGGAGGGATGTGAGAAGAGAGGAAGAAATCAGTAGGATATTGTGGAAGCAATGAAGAAAGTCAAAATGGGGAAAGCCCCACGAATTGATGGAGTGTGTGGTGAATGATGAAACATGGGGGAGAGATACAGTAGTAGTAAAATGGACGTGGAAGATGTGCAGATTGGCTTGGCAGGAAGGCAGAGTCCCAGAGGACTGGAAGTCAGGTATAATTATTTCCCTGTTCAAAGGAAAAGGGGAAAAAGAAGTGTGTGAGAATCACAGGGGCATTTGTTTTCTTAGTGTAATAGGAAAAGTATATAGTAGGATACTTATTGACAGGGATAGGGAAATAACAGAGGAATTAGTTGGAGAAAAATAGGGAGGTTTTAGGATGGGAAGAGGTTGCGCAGATCAGATATTCAATCAGATATTCATTCTTAGATCTTTAGTGGAAAAGTTTCTAGAGAAGGGAAAGAAGATGCAGTGGCATTCATGGATTTGCAGAAAGCATATGACAGGGTAGATAGACAAGGACTGTGGAAAGTATTAAGAATATATGGAGTAGATAGGAAGTTGATGAATGCTGTGAAGAGTATGTATGAGGGTGCTAAGGCAGCAGTGCATGTGGATAGTGAACTGAGTTAATTTTTCTATTCGAAGGTTGGATTGAAACAGAGATGTGTCATGTCTCCATGGTTGTTCAGTCTGTATATGGATGGGGTTATAAAAGAGATACAAGGTAGGGCAGTGGATGTCGAAGTGGCCCTAATGAGAGAGGGCAGCGTTTGGAAACTCCCTGTACTGTTGTTTGCAGATGATACTGTGTCGTTAAGTGAAGATGAAGGGGAGCTGCAAGGCTTGGTGGATGAGTCTGGGAGAGTGTGTAAGAAATGGAATCTACAGGTGAATGTAGGGAAGAGAAAAGTTATGGTCTTCGAGAGAAGTGAAGTAAGTGAATGTACAGTAAGGCTGGATGAGAAGGAAATGGAAAATGTGAGTGTATTTAAGTACTTGGGTAGTGTGATGAGTAAGGATGGAAGTTTAGAGGGTGAAGTGCTTGAAAGAGTACAACAAGGAAGAAAGGTTGCTGGTTCCTTGAAAGCAGTGATAAGAAACAGGAAGTGATCATGGAAGTGAAAAAGTTACTACATGACAGTACTGAGATACCAACTCTAACGTATGAAAGTGAGGCTTGGACCTTATTGGAGAGGCAGAAGTCAAGAGTGAGAGCAGTGGAAATGAGTTATTTGAGAGTAGCCTGTGGAGTCACAAGGAGAGACAGACTGACAAATCAGGAAGTGAAAGAGCATTGTGGCATGGATGTGGATGTGACAGGAAGCGTTAGGAGAAACGCACTGAGGTGGTGTGGCCATGTGGAGAGGATGGAGGGTGAGAGACTGAAGAGGAGCATGTATATGAGTGAGGAGGAGGGGGGGAGAGGGAGGGGGAGGCCAAGGATGAGATGAAGGGATAGAGTGGAGAGGTATATGATAGAGTGGGGTGTGAGCTGGGAAAAGGCAGTGAAATGGCGAGAGACACGGAGACGTGGAGGCGATTTGTTTGTGGCCACCCCTTACGGGATTAAGGCATCTGGCAATAGGTAGATAGACAGTTCTACATCTTTTCCATAGCACTTCCCATGACTAGCATCAAATTTTAGTGTTAATCTATTGTTATAACTCATTATGCAAGAGGAAAAGATGCCAGTTAGAGCTCAACTTTGAGTAAAATGAGTAGAGTCGCTCTTTGATGAGTGGCATCATATAAGCAAAAGACCCCAATCAATTCTGATGTAAACCACTATGGGACACATCCAGCTGGAGCATCGTAACTCATTTGAATATCAAGTGCTCGCTCTGTCATATGGATTCCGCTCAATGTAGTACAGTATATGTTTTCTGGATTACAGGAAACTACAGTACTTGGTTTATCACTGTGTACAGCCACTTGACGGCAGCAGTACACTGAGTGGATGGTAAACATCTCCACTTACCAAATTATAATACTTATACGTACAAAAGCCTGTCTGTACCCCTCCAGAACTTAATTATGTATTGTTTTGCAACTTATTACAAGACTGTAAAGTACTCTTGTATTCCAGATTTTATAACTACAATACCTGAATGAAGTATGAAAATTTATGCTTAATAGGGGAGAGATAATACATTTTGCATCATTATGAAACTTTTTTTTTTTTTAATACTGTTGTACAATAATCCATCATACTTTAATCAATGTAAAATAATTTAAAGCAATATATCTGATTCCAACAATTTTTCTTGTAAACACTCACAGCCATATGCTTAACCCGCCCAGTCCCCCCGACGCACGTCACCATTTTTTTATCACACTCAGACCCACTGATGTGCATCGTACGTCAGTCATTGGCAAGGCCCGTCGTTTGCACATTTTTCAAGATTCGCAGGTGATTTTTGGTAGGCATATGTGGGAGACCTTCCTCTACCTGCTGTCAAGTGAGGATACTGCCTGGCCCCACCTGATCCCCCTCCCCCCCACACTTGGCAATCCACCTGTTAGCAGTAACCTGGCCAGTAAAGACATGTTGCCCCACGGTCTCTCCAATGACGAAAATCACGGTGAAAGTGATTCCTGAGGTGGAGAACAAAGAAGCTAGACGAAGAAACAAACAGAAGTGATGAGGTGGTAATGTCGTAAAGGAAGGTGCCATATGCTGGTGCTGTTGGTGAGTGAACAATGCTTATATCGCCAATATTATTGTGTGAAAACCAATATAGTCTTGTACTACACATAAATTCGTACCAAATAAATAAATAAATAGTTAATTTAAAGTGGGCCGAGTTAGTTAACCCTCCCATAGTTCGTTTTCTTTGAAGCCACGTACCCTGTGAAAGAGAATGAAAGATAAGGCTGACTGTCACCTGTAGCAACATTTATAAGCTCAATAGGGCGATTTCTTTATGAATTTTCGATGCTTCAAGCCAAAAGCGGAGGTTTGAGCCAAAAAGAGACAAGTTGAAAATCGGTCGGGTTCTGAGGGTGTGTTAGGTAAAAAATTGGTTGGGACTGGGCGAGTTAAACATAAATGGAGAGTCCCTACATTGGCTTCTCTTTTGTGTACTAAGGAAAGCACAGACCAACCCTCAATTTTATTAGGTGTGCAATGAGACCATTGAAGGAAATGGAATGGTTGGTGGCACTGCATGACCACTTCTATCTATCTATCTATTGCCAGACGCCATAATCCCATAAGGGGTAGCCATTTGACTTTCAGTTATTTGTTTTACAGGGAGGGGCACTAACCCTCCACCAACCCACTTGTTGACACGTAGGGAGCACGTATGGTTTGGTTATATGGTTACCACCCAGCATTGTAAATGATTCCTTGGTTTACAGGAAACCATTTAGCATGTCACTCAATGTAAAGTCACCTGTAAAGGAAAGAAAAGCAATAAAAAGTGACAGGAAAATAGGGAGAGAGAGGGCAGGCACAGAAAAAGAATGATAAAGGCTAAGGAAGAAGCAGGCAGCACTACATCAAGTGAGTGGATGATGGACCACTTCTACCTGCCTGAAAAACAGTTGGTATGCTGGAATCCCTTGAAACAGACTCGCATGGGAGTCTCATGACTAGTCTCTGTTGAGATGATGTCAAAAAAAAAAAAAAGTTCCCCATCATTTAATCATATATCAATAATTATTTGTATATGTACTCACTAGTACTTTTACAATAAGAATCCTTATAATTAATATGTAGCTACACTGTAAATATGATAGTTAGTACTGGAGTTATTTGATTATGAACAGGATGGTGCTTGTATATATAAATGGGGCATTAAACTAAAGGTATTAGAAAAAATTAAACCACAGGTTGGAGTACCTGCATGTGGTGCACAAAATACGGTGCTTCACTACTACCACCATCATCACCATGTGGGGGCAAACACCACAGAGTGTACTGCCTCACTCACCCTCTGACTCCACTCATATGTATCCCACTGTGCAACCCTGCAGGCAGTGACTCTTTCCCCTCTAAGTACCTCTTGACAAGAACAATCTACCTGCTCCAACCATGACTTCCATGACTTTTGCATTGGTCTCCTTCACCCCAGGTTAACTCTTTCAGAGATCACCCTGTGAGCAGGATCAACCTCAGGAAAACAGGCCACATGCCCATATAACTGGAGTTCATGTTGATGTTTTATGTGGGTAATAGGACTCGATTCAGTATCACAGAGTAGTCACTCATTAGGTATCTGGCTGTATCCCATGATCCTGTGAAAGCATTTAGTACCAAAGGAGTCAATTCACCATTTCAAGTCACTGCTAAGCGTCCAAGTCTTACAGCAATAGAGCAAGAAAAGGAGGACATGTGCCTAAACCTCTCGGCTGCATATAGCATTCCGGAAATGTCAATTGGTAGACTGCATCTTCCATTCTGAAAGAGCTGCGCGAAAGTTCCACAAAATTTTGTGCGTTTTTTAATATAGCACATGAATACGCTCTATGAGTTGGGACACAGTGGTATTAGATGTGTAGCATGGGCCTGCCTTTGTATTCAGTTACCTACTGGAAGTCATGGAGTGAAAGTATCGCTTACAATCAACATAAATCCTCCCAATCCCCGCCACCCAATCGGGTGTGATTCGCCCCCGGAAGCTCGCCCATCTCATTCCTGTACTTATTCTCAGTCTCCCCCTCTCTCCCCGGAGAGAGAGGGGGAGGGAGGGAGGGAATGGAAAAGGAGAGAGAGAGAGGAAGGACCAATGTTATACCTTATCTTCTCGTTTGTTTATTAAAAGGGACGCCGTTTGTCATTCCTGTATTTATTCTCTCTCTCTCTCCACACTGGGTGCTTCCATTTTCATTTTTACTTTGCATATTTCACTCTCACCTTCACCTTCATTTTCACCTTCCTTTTCAAATGCACCTTCATTTTCATTTTAACATCCACTTTCACCTTCAATCTGGATTTCAATTTCTTTTTCATATTCTTCATTTCACCTTCACATTTGCTTTCACTTTCACCTTCACTTTTAATTTCATTTTCACTTTCACCTTCACTTTTATTTTCATTTTCACTTTCATCTTCACTAGCCTTTTCACTTTCATTCCAACTTTCACCTTCCCTTTCACTTTTAGCTTTACTTTCACCTTCAGTTTCACCCTCACATTCACTTTCCTATTCACTTTTATTTTTGCAGTCATTTTGATTCACTTTCACTCCTCTCTTTCCCACTCACTTTTATTTCACTAACCTTAATCTTCACATCGACTGTCACATTCTCTCTCTCTCTCATACACACACATGAAGCACACTCACACGTATACATCCTTAGACAATCTTTCCCTCAAACATTAATATGCACACACACGTACATACAAGCACAAGTGCACATGTACTCTCGATGCAGGTGGGTCTAAACTGTGTGACTCTGCCTGTCTCTCCCTCTCTCTCGCAAATAATACGAAATTCAGTAATCTCTCGATTATCCGATGTAATAGAGCCAATGGCATGTCCAAACAGTGGCTCCGTCCAGATAGTGGACTTCTCCCCTGGCCCCCCTTTGTACATACCCAACCTTTGAAAGCCACTGTAAAAGGTCACTACAGTACATTGTACAGCACTTATTCCTGGTGTTTTACACTACTCTGTCTAGTCAAGCTGACCTGTAAACCACAGCCAAGCAATAATTATGGTTAGCCAGACCCATCGACCACAGGCAAGCAATCACCACGGCCCTAAAACAAAAAAAAGGGCCCAGAGGAGGAAATGTTCACGCGGCCATAATTTCCACCCGGATGCAAGCATTTTGTCCACATAAAATGGAAAAATGCAAGAATAATGGTCCTGAACAGCCAGATCACGGCATCCGGAAAATGGATGGTCCAGATAGTGGCCATCCAGATAATTGAGGGATGGCTGTAATATGAACCCAAATTATTGTGATAAAACGCTTTTTTTTTTCTTTTCTTTTTGCGATAATGTGAAGTCATGTGCTAGGCACAGCTAGTGAACATTTTTGCAGGGACAAACAGTGCCGCTGTCAGTAAGTTTGCAGGGACAAACAGTGCAGCTGTCATACATTTGATAAAAATAAGTGATAATAAAACTCTGTCATGAAGTTTTTATCAGGTCTGTAATGATTCTCTTTACATCGTTAATGTTTTGCTAAAGTCTAATGTAAAAACAATGGAATATTGCAATAAAATCATATGTGACTGGCTATTTTTTTTTTTTTATATATTACTGTAATTATTGTGATGAGACAACATGGCAGTAACCCTATTTTGTACGAAAAAAATCTTGTGGTTTGGTGGCGATTTCCACCTTGCCGGGCTATTTCCCGCATCGGACAGGCAAAACACACTTGTCTTCTCTCAAATCGTTCTCCAGGCTGGGAGTACCGACAGAAATGCAGTTTGTTGCATATGATAGTAGAAAGATTGAAGTCTGTCTGACAAAAATTTTAGTTCTTAAGGATAAGTGGGTTAAAACGAAAGATGAAAACACATAATTTTTTTCCAATTTCTCCGCACTGAACACATAGGTTGTCATCACGGCCACTCCAGCCAGAGGATTAAAGATGCAAATTTTTGTCCTTCTACACAAACAATGACAATGCCAAATACAGTGCACCTTCGATATACTGAACCCTCTTTTAACAAATTCTGGTTTTAACAACCACCTTGAGCTGGTCAAATGTTATGTTCATTTAACGAATTTTGTTCGGTAAAAGAATGGACACCTGGGAAACACCAACCAGAGTGTCGTCCCTACACACACACTTCTTGAGAGACAGACAAATGAGGACAGTAATAAGGACAAGATGTCTGGATGGAGGGTAGTAACAAGTGGAGTCCCAAAGGGCTCAGTGTTAGCGCCACTAAAGTTCCTGATTTACATAAACGATATGGTAGATGGAATGAACAGTTATGGAAGTCAGTTTGCTGATGATGCAAAGGTCTTGAGGAGAGTAGAAGTTGAGGATGACTGTAAAATACTGCAGGAAGTCCTGGATAGGATTCACGATTGGAGCTGGATGTGGGATATGAAATTTACCGCAAAAAAATGTAAAATATTGGAAATGGGTAAAAGTACCAAGAGGCCATCACTGAATCATATGATGGTTAATGAACTGATCACAAAAGTGAGAGAAGAGATAGATTTGGGAGTGCTGGTCCAGGATAATTTGTCACTTGAAAAATGCAATAACAAGATAGTTAGAGAGATGTACAATCACTTGACTAACATAAGAGTGGCATTTCTTTACGTGGATGAGGAAATGATGAAAAATTTGATAGTGGCTATGATCTGCCCCAGGTTGGAATATGTGGCAGTAGTGTGGTCCCCACACAAAAAGAAAGATATAAAACAAGACTGAGAGAATACAAAGAACAGCAACCAAGATGGTCCCCAGCCTGGTAGACCTGCCATAAAAAGAGAGGCTGGAAAAGCTGGATCTGCTTTCCCTAGAAGAAAGGAGAGAAAGAGAGAGAGGGACAACATGACTGCAGTGTTCAAGGCCATGATGGGAGTAGATACAACTGATAGAAAAGATCTGTCTGTATGGGATGGGACAGCAATAAGGGGGCACAGAATGAAACTGAAAAAGCCAAGTTGCTTGAAGGATATCAAGAAATATAGTTTTCCATATAGATGCATAGCCCTGTGGAACAGCCTGGACAAAGAGATCGTCTAGTCTAAAAACTTAAACGAGTTCAAAGCAAAATTTGACTTATTGAGAAAAAGAGATGGGACCCCATGAGTGTAGCTCATTTCCTGTATATCACAACTAGGTAAATACAAACACACAAACACTCCTCTGCATGCTGCAGAAGGCTGCATCAGTCTCTGGGTGACCAGCATCATGAAAGAAGCCATAAACTGAACATTAACTGGGAAAAAGACCCATTTAGATCTGGCTGTACGTTAATGTGTACAACTGTATGGCCGAATGACACTTTATATTTAACGAATTTTGTTCAGTAACAGCCACGACGCCTGGAAAATTACCGAACAGCATACGTTTGGCTTTAACGAACTACAGTATTGGCTTTAATGTCAAGGGTCTGATACCAATTACTGTAGTTCGTTATATCGAGGGTGTACTGTACTCAAGGCCATACCAATGTGACGAAAAACATCATCATCTGTCCTACCACCATTATGGACCACACTACCAAGATAAGTAAATCTTTCAAGGGCATCCATCCACATTCTCACCACATGCTTGGAGAAACTGAACCATCTTATCCAACAAGTCACTAAATGCCTGGACCTTGGTCTTGACCTGAAACCTTTAATGCCGATCACTTTGCATTCTCATGAAAATCCTCAAGGGCACTCAGTAATATCTCCAGCAATTTCATTAAGGCAACTGCATCAGCAGCAAAGTCACGGTAAATAACCCTCAAATTGCCAATTGATACTCCCCAGTGACTTTGAATCACAGCCCAGCCAAGTACCCGATCCATGCACGTGTTCAAAAGTGTGGGAGCATGGACACGTCCGTGTCTTACACCAGTACTTACTGGGAAAAAGCTGGATACTCCCCCCCCCCCTCCACACTTTACAGCACTCTCAGTGTCTCAATACACGCCAGCTATCAGACAGATTATCTCCACACGGATCCCATGGAGTCGCATGAGTTCCCATAGTGACTCATGATTAACCATGTCAAGTGCCTTCATGAGATCCACACAGGCTGCAAGCAGACCTTGTTGATACTCTAGGCAGAGTTCCATGAGAACTTGAAGAGCTAGGTCAACTGCAGACCTCTTGGGTGTGAATCCAGATTGCTCAGGCCTATGAAATTTCAGCAAATGGTTCCGGATATGTATCATGAGAATGTGAGCAGTTAGATTAAGTGGGGGCAATTTGTTAGTGGTCACCTGTTATGGGATTAATACTCTAGCAACAGACAGACAGACACATCAAAACAATTATAGGCATCTGAAATCACAATGATCTGATGGTGCCGCAATGCTTCAGTTTTAAATATGTGCTGAGAGAGCAGTTACTTTCCCACTATATACAACATACTGTACAGTACTGGGCTGTACATTATTACCTTATAACACTGAGTGAATGTCCTATATTCAGTAAAGTCATATAGATAATGTACAAAATGGGTATAAACATGTAACTATGAGGATCAGTCCTACTGTTAAAACAATAATGGTGCAAGCCAACATAAGCAACCACTAGTATTTATTAGGACTGAACTCATCCTGGACCTATATCTCTGTAACATATGCCCCACTACTTTAAAAAACAAATGATCTTGTTGTATTGTAAACTTCCTTTCAATTTTCAGCATAAGAGAATATTTGCTATATAAATTACTTACATTATTATCATGCTTTCTGCAGGTACAGGGCTACTTTGTTATGACTACGTACAAGGTTTGTAAAGGCCACAGTATGCCTCCCCTTAAAAGTTCTACAGTAACCTCAGCAAACAGAGAGAAATCTTATTCTACTTGAACTTTTAGTATACTATACTGTTCTGATACAGGAGCATAGGAAAGATCCTACATCAACTTTAGCACATGCCCATCAATGTATACCACATATTCAGTACTGACACATTACTGCACAAAGTAGTATACAATTACTGCTGCTAATAAACTAATGATATAATAAATTTGGACATCTACTGTCATTTTTCTTACCTACACCAAGAAACTCCAGAATCCTGGGAAAACACAGGTTTTGTGCTGGAATGTTCAGAACATCCTGAAAGATGATACCCACAATACATTAGGTCATGTATCTTGTACTGGTAAATTATAGTAAACTCTCAATTATCCGGCCCAACGCAATGGCCGGCACTGCTGCCTCAGCTCTATTAAAGCCATATCCAGCAAAATTATGCAACATCCAGCACTGAAATAGGATTTAACCGGCAGTTCTGTGCAACATCCGGCATTGAGGTGTATCAATTTGCTTGTAAATGGCAGCCAGCCAGTGCTGTAATACTGTGCTTTACCACTATTTCATCTTTTACTCATGGGAAAGTTTTTAGGATAGAGGTTTGAGACAGTAATGAAATATCCGGCTCGTGGTTGAATACTGAGCCAACTGAGGCACTACGCAATATCCATCATTTTGCTTTAACCAGCATTGGGCTTGGCTGAATTATGCTGGATAATTGAGAGTTTACTGTGTTGGGATTCACTAACCCTTCACCCTTAGTGAGCTCAACTAACTTTAAGGGAAAAACATCTGCCATTAGCCAGATATTAAAACATCATGCCTACAAACTCACTCAAAGACACAGAGGGCCATTTCTACAGTTGTCTCCAGTGCCATTCCCAACAGCCTACACAGATCCAAACATATTTTCAATTTCATAGTTGCACCCAACCAGCCTTCCGAGACTTTCATTTGGGGCCACATTCGAGATGTCCCCATATACTGGAAAATTCTTGGGGAGTGTGAAGGCTCCCCAACAGACAGGCCCAAAAGAAAAAGGTGAAAGTCAATGTGTAATGCATATATTTATCACCGTTTTGAACTAAGATACCCAATGTAGTACAGTACTGCGGAGATGACTGTACCCCCATAATGAAAATACTGTACTCGCTTTTAAGAGACTATAATTTACCTGAATACAAGTCATCTTTGTTGTTTACCTCAGAGACTGATGGAGGCTTCACAACAGAGAAGATCCAAAAGAGATAAAAGATCGTGAAATGCATAATTTCATCAAAATTTTAATATCAGATGCCCGGTGTGATATTGCTAAAATAAATAACACACTCTGTTCAGAAAATACTTTTTTTTTTTTTTTTTAATGCAAGGAAGAAGGGACCAAAGGCCAGAAGCCCACAAACTGTTCCTTCCAAGAAAAAAAACAAAAACAATACAGAAGAGAGCCAAATTCAAGATCCGTTCATTTCGAGATGCCTGGACACACTGCGTTTGAAAGACTGGAGATCACAGGAAGTAGGCAATACAGACAGAGGAAGGCAGTTCCAGAGTTGACCTGTTGCATAAATGAAGGACTGGGAGTAACAGTTAACTCTTGGATTAGAGAGTTGGACAGAAAAGGGATGAGAGTTTGTTGCTAGACGGGTGCTACGCGCCCGTTGTAGAGGTGAAGAGATGCAAGCAGACAGTCCAGAGAAGCAGTGACCACTGAAGCAGCAACAGAAAAGAGATAACGATACAACAGTGCTGCAAAGAGACAGAGGTTGAAGGAAGCCAGTAAGAGGAGGAGAGTTAATGAGATGAAAAGACTTTGACTCCACCCTATTGAGAAGAGCTGCATGTGGGGAGCCTCCCCACACGTAAGAGTTGTGCTCCACATAGGGGCTAATAATACCCGTGTATAAAGTCAACAACCGTGCAGAGCAAAGAAGGTTCGGAATCGGCTTAGCACACCCAATCTCTTGGAAGCAGATTTTACAAGAGATGTAATATGTTCTTTCCAAGATAACTCCCAAGTGAATGAAACCCCAAGCATGTACAAGGATGATGCAGGATTGAGCTGAACATTATTAAACATTAGTGGGAAGATTCTGTCGGGTTGATAGGTGTAAGAACTGTCTTTGATGCATTCAAAACAACAAGATTATTTTTACCCCAGTCAGAGACACAAGGCAAGTTAGACATTAGGTGTGCCATAGCCTCATCCCTTGCTTGTTGAGGTAACTACTGAGATGGACGTTCCAGGAACCGAAGGGAATGGTGCAGGGTGGAATCATCAGCATACGAGTGGATAGGGTTAGATGTACAGCTCAGGTCATTGATGAATAAAAGGATAAAAGGAGGAGAGTTGGTGATAGGACAGAGCCCTGAGGAACACCAATGTTGATAGATCTAGGAGAAGAACGATGACCACCTACAACAGCAGCCATAGAATGACCAGAAAGGAAGTTAGAGATGAAGGCACGGACAGAGGGATTGAAACCGTAAGAGGGCAGTTTGGAAATTAAAGATTTATGCCAGACTCGATCGAAAGCCTTTGAGATGTCAAGTGCAATGGCAAAGCTTTCGCCATAGTCCCGAAAGGAGGATGACCAGGAGTCTGAAAGGTAGTTGAGAAGATCGCCAGTGGAGCGTCCCTGACGGAACCCATACTGACGATCAGAAAGAAGGTTGTGATAGGAAAGATGCTTTAAAATTTTTCTGTTAAGAATTGACCCAAAAACTTTTGAGACACAGGATGTTAAAGCAACTGGACGATAGTTAGAGGGTTGGGAATGGTCACCCTTCTTTGGGACTGGCTGAATGAGAGCAAACTTCCAGCAAGAAGGAAAGGTACAAGTTGACAGACAAAGGCAAAAGAGTTTACCTAGGCAGAGTGTAAGCACAGAAGCACAGTTTTTGAGGACAACAGGAGGGACTCCATCAGCCCCATATGCCTTGTTAGTATTGAGGCCAGCGAAGGCAGAAAACACATCAGCTGCAGAAATTTTAATGTCAGCCACAAGGAAATCAAAAGGGGGGAAGTGATGGAGCAACAGCACTGGAATCGTCTAAGGTGGAATTGGAGGAGAAAGTCTGGGTGAAGAGATCTGCTTGATCAGAAAAAGAAATAGCTACAGAGCCATCAAAGAAGAAAAGAGGAGGGAAGGATCATGAGGTAAAGTTATTAGAGAGGTTTTTGGCAAGGAGCCAGAAGAAGCGAGAAGAATTCGAGTTCGAGAGTTGAGAGCATTTAGTACGGATGAAGCTATTTTTAGCAGAGCGAAGGACAGACAGAATGATTCTGGGCAGAAACATAAAAAAGATGTGATTCAGGGGTAGGCTGGCTCTGGTACCTTTTATAGGCTCCCTCCTTGTTGTGGACAGCATTAGAACAAGCGTGATTAAACCAAGGCTTTCTTGCATTAGCCAAAGGATATGAGAAGGGAATGCATGCTTCCATGCCCGAGAGAATAATCTCTGTAATGCACAAAGCACACTCAGATGGCTCCCGGCCATAGAAGCAATAATCATTCCATGGAAAATCAAAGAAGTACTGCCTGAGGGCCTCCCAATCTGTAGCTCCAAAGTGCCACAATCGACGTATCTTTGGGGGGTCCACAGGCCGTACCAGAGCGATAGGACAGGTTAAGGTAATAAGGCTGTGATCAAAGGAGCCCAACGGAGAGGAAAGATTAAGTGTAAGCGCAAGGATTAGTTGTAAGGAAGAGGTCAAGTACACTGGAGCTCTCTCCAAGGCAGTCAAGGAAACGGGTAGGGTGCTGTACAAGTACTTTACCCGTTAATAAATTAAACCAGTTCATCACTCATTAAATGTTGTTACATATTTATTACCTCTCCACAGTACTTTTGCATATGCCTTCCTTATGACACTTAGCATTCTTCACATTCTGCTTACGGTAGAATCTCACATTTAGACACCATTTGGTAGTGTAAAAACCTTACAAATTTAAGTTGTCCAAATTCATATGGACTTCTTCTATCCATCTATTGCCAGACGCCTCAATCCCGCACGGGGTGGCCACAAACAAATCGCCTCCATGTCGCTCTGTCCCCCGCCATTTCACTACCCCACTCCCAACTCACACCCCCCTCTCTCATGTACCTCTCCACTCTATCCCTCCATCTCATCCTCGGCCTCCCCTCCCTCTCCCTCCCTCCACCTCACTCACATACACTCTTCTCATCAGTCTTTCACTCTCCATCCTCTTATGGAGTAAAAATCAGTTGGTGGTAAGGATGACCAGTGACAACATAAACATATAAAATTAAGGCTTTTTCATATTTAATTTTCTCATCTTACTTCCTCCTTTCCACATCAAAACAATTTGAACAAAATTATGAAATACAATTTCTACTACCTCCCTTCCAAAATATTCCCAAATGAGGAACTGCTTACCACTGGATTATCTATAACAACATAATCAATATGTCAAATTATGGCAATGTTAAAAAATATACGGTAATACATTAACCCCTAAGCGCCAGGTGTCCGTTTGACCTGAAGCGAAAGGGGTAGACGAAGGCCACCGGGTGTTGGTTGGAACCACAGTTGTTTTCGCGCCACAGTTTGAAGTGGCTGCCATTTGATCTTGTCACCAAAGGGTAGGGAGAGACTCCTGCCACCCAACACACGGGTACTTTGTCTTCTCTGTGAATTTGCCAGATGTAGATCGATGTTTTCTGAAAGTTCCTGCTTCAATTCCATTCTCACCTGATACTGACCCCCTGCCTCATTCACCCCTGCTGAGTCTCTTTCCAAGGATACTAGGATAGGGTGTGCCTTGGGTGCCACTGTGTCCAGTTAATCTAGTAGTGGGGAAGTTATCACACTGAGAGGGAACATAAATTCAAACTACCACAGAAGTCTAACATAAATCAGATCCTAACTTTTGTAATGTGTATCTAAATAATCACAAAATGAGGCAGTTTAGCACAAATAATGGCTAAGATCTATTTGTCATAAGATCTTTTACAATGGCAGGTTTAAATTTTGATCAGCAGCTGTAATTTTTTTCCCTACGATGCTAGACTGTGTTTACAGACAGAAACCAGGCGGCCCTTGACCCGTAAAGAATCCCAAACTCCAGCCACAACTTATCGAAAATCATGAGTTCGTGGTAAAAAATTGTGACTTTGTAGGCATTTGATATGCCCTCAAAAATCTATCTATCTATTCCCAGATGCCTTTATTCCATTAGGGGTAACCACAAACAAATCACCAACAATTCGCCCTGTCCCCTATTTCACTGCCCAGCTCCAAGCTCACTCCCCCTCTCTCTTATATACCTCTCCACTCCATCCCTCCATCTCATCCTTGGCTTCCTCCTAAAAAAGTCAAGCTGTCCAAATTTAATCACAGTAAATCTGAGAATCTACTGGACTTCAGGTGTTTCAAGTAAGCATGGTGAGGTTGCCGGTAGCTACACGTTTTTATTCTCTGTTTTTGCTGCATTCAGATGAACCTCTTCACTCCTGAATATATTAACAGGAGATAGGTGAACAGTTTTCAAGCCAGACCATTTCCCACATTCATAACACTCAAATTTCTAAACACAGTGGGGTTGCCCAATGTGCGGGACCTAATATGTGAACTAGACTCACGAAAAATAAATAAAGTTTTAAATATGCAAAGGGTGATTCTAAAATAAGAATCTGTCATCTGAAAGCAAGGGAAAAACGGTGTTCCTGCTCAAAAAGGTAGTATCCGAAGCCGACACCAGATGGCTGATCAGTTTCCCACCCTTTCCCTCCCTCACAGCATCTCTCAAGTCAAGTCTCAAGAGTCAAGACTTTCAGTTGGTGTCTGTCTGTGCCACATTTGGATAATGTGGTGTTTTTAGCACTGTACAAGACCTGCTCTTGCTCACATATTGTATTGTGGCCCCATTGCTTCATTTCAGGAATAAGAGGATCACTTTGGAGCTGAAAATGAAGGTTATAGAGTTGAATGGGCAAGGTAGAAGGACCTCAAACACTGGACATGAACTTGGCTTAGGAGAATCGAGTGAGGAATGTTCTCATGAACAAGGAGCAGATTCTACAAATTGTCAAGACTTATAGAGGCCATCAAGTGGATAGGTGCAGTAAGGTTGCCAATCCTGCAATTATACAAATGGAGTGCTAACTAGCACACTACATTCACAGTTCTATTAATTATCTTTCTTTGAACAAAAGTCTTTCTTAAAATGAAAGTCAGCAATGGGGCAGTACTCTAAATGACATAGATAGGGCGAGTTGTCGACTATATACATTTATTTCCATTGATTTAATGGTTTCTAACAGGCAAAATTTCCAGTAGGCAGAACATTTTGTAGACCACTTTCTCGCATGCTGGGGGACCCCACTGTATTCTAAACGTATAGAAGATGCTGGATAAGGTGTCTTTTCTTCCTAAAAGTTTACTACATCCATGTTTTGGCCACCCACAACTACAAACCATACCATATCAACACAGGCAGGCATCCCTATGCTAGTAAACTCCTGAAAGCCATTCAGAGGGACTATGAAAACTAAAGGTTCGGGTCCAACTTGTGCTCAGGCCAAAAAGGTTAGGTATGACTGTGCAAACAGCCCTGACTGTGACAGTTAGTAATCCCTTTAACCCTGTGAGTCTCTCCTATGCTAAATACAATTATATGATTATAGCCACTACAAAGGACCCTTTCATTCCACATGAATAATATGAGCATTATTTTACATGAACAGGCCTCACAACTAATGTTCCCTGACTTCTTAGTGAATGGTAACATGCCTGGCTACATCCTGTTTAGTTCTGAACAGCTTACCACATACATCACATTTGAACTTCTTTGAACCTGCATGAATTAGTAAGTGCTTGGAGAGGCTGCTTTTATGACCAAATAGTCTATCACACTGATCACACTTGAATTTCTTTATCCGTGAATGAACTAGTCGGTGCTCATTAAGGTTACTCTTCGTGCTACACAGTTTTCCACATTCATCACACTGGAAATTCTTCTCCCCTGAATGAACTGCCAGATGCCGGTTGAGATGACATTTCTTACCAAACAGTTTTCCACATTCAATACACTCAAACTTTTTCACTTCTGAATGAAGCAGCATGTGTTTTTTGAGGTTACCATCTGAATGATACAGTTTACCACATTCATCGCACCTAAAATTCTTCTCTACTGAATGAATTACTATGTGCCGGTTGAGACGGCTTTTGAGACTAAACAATCTACCACATTCCTCACACTTGAAATTCTTTTCATCAGAATGAATGACTGAGTGTCTGGTGAAGTTGCTTTTATCCACAAACAGTTTCCCACATTCATCACATTTAAATTTTTTCACTCCTGAATGAATTAGCTGGTGCTGGGTGAGATGACTTTTTCTCTTAAACTGTTTACCACATTCATGACATTCAAATTCTTTAATTTCGGAATGAACTACTGAATGTCGTGTTAGAAGACTCTTACTCTTAAACAGTTTACCACAATCTAAACACTTTAATTTCCCTCGTCCAGCTGAGGGAGGCATTGAATCTTGGTCAGTCTCAGTGATGAATATTTCCTCACCCATCTCATGGCGAAGCATCATATTTGGTTCTTCATTACCAACCTCCATTACCTCATCGCTCCCAGCATCCACAGAACCTGACAAGCTTTCTTTACTCTCCATTCTGCACCACCACACTGCCTGTCTTACTGTCTGTTACCAAAGTGATCACTGATGAACATCAATGATACATAAATAATATAATATGTTCCTATTGCTAATGAACAATGACTGTACCACATAAGAAATTACAAATAAACCACACCTGGTAGCAGGTTGGTACAAGTAAACTAGGTAAAAAAAAAAAAAAAATCCTGAGTATAATGTAAAGTATTTATGCCTGAAACAGTCCAGGCAGTTCCGCTGATGACAGTGAACTCAAGCAAAGAACAGGAATGGAATGGAAAACTTTTAAGTTAAGTAAAATAATGAATGATGCTAATTTAACTCGATGTTAGTTTACTCATACGTCGAATAAGAAGATATAAAATTAGCGAGCCTTTACTTCTGAATACGACATCAGGAGTCTTAACAAAATCCTCTGAATGTAAACACAGGCACACTTCAAAAGGAATGACAAATGGTATGCTGGGTATCATCTGGAAGGATAAAATGGAACTTTTTGGATACAGGGACAAACAGAAGTAAAGGAGAGCATCATGCTGTTATTATTTATATTAAAAAAAAAAAAAAAAAGCTATGGCCACTGGTAGATGACTCCTACTGTATAAGTTATAGCTCACGGGTGAACATGGTAACTGACTGGCAACCCAGAGATGGTGTGAAAGGAAGAGTTAGCCTAGACAGAGAATATATTAAAAAGATGAAATTCACTTTTAGCTGGGACTGGATGGAATAGACTACCTGTCAATTGGTCTGAGCAGAGAATGCAGTGGACTATACAAGGCTGCTGATGATGATAATGATAAAGATCTCAATAATAGTATGAAACTCCTTACCATAACATTTATCCTAAATTTCCTACACATAACAATTGTACACCAACCAAAGAAAAACAGGCTACCAGAACGGCTAAATATTTCAGGCTTCACCCTTATCAAACATCAGATAACCTGTGTGTCTTCTAATAAACAACACTAACATTTAACAAAAACCGTCGATGGATGTGCCTCTTGCAGGATGTAGTCAGACAAAAGGATCAAACACTCTTTTGGACAACAATACAAGGTGTCACCTCATTCTTGTCTCCTTTCGGCATTTATGACTTGAACAGCTTCCTGATGACCCCACTGCTGTGTCTGCTTCACTGATCTGACTTGAACTGTGAACATGGAACAAGAGCTGGCATTAGACCAGCATCCCTGTGAACCTGAAAACACTGTACAGCATTTTATGCAAACACAGCCATTAAAAACAGCATGAAGATACAAGTCATGCCACAACCATTACCTTACAGCTGGGGTTGGCACGGACCACATTAGCCTCTCTGGTGCACTAGCTGCTGCCTTCCTTGTATATAAGACATCCACTCTCCAGCTGCTCTCTCACCACTTACCTAAAATACAATACAGTTCACTTTATACTTTTTCCAGTGGACAAATACATTCAGTGAAAAAATTATATATACTGTATTAGAAATCAACAGCTCAGATGTTGGCCTAGAATGTCTGTATCTTGGGAAACTAAGCTAAGATAAATGTGCAACTCCATAATCCTGTACTGTTAAAACAAAGTTTTACTAATAAGTCTAACAATAAATTTAGTCCCATGTACAAAGTATGGCTGCCAAATGTGGCAGCCTATATGCTGTAACCCCAACCTAGTTTATGTGGTGTATTCCAATTTCACTCACAGAACACTTCATAATAATATCAATGTAAGGGCAAATAACAAACATGTTGTGTGTTGGCACAGGCTGCAACAGACAGCTGTATGCCTCTCAGATCAAGGTGTTCTCCAACAGGGAGGAGTTGGTTTCAAGTTTGAGCTGTGGGAATGATACTAGTGAACTCAGTGATGGGGCATACAACAGTGTTCTGTATGGTCTTCAAGGTGTTGTAGTAGGTGTAAGATAGGATGAACACCCATGAAATGTAAGCATTCAACATAACTGATCTGATTTATTATTTGCTGAATAGGAAGAGTGATTCTTCTTGTTGCTTCAAGTCTGTCCCTGTAATTGCTTTGAGTGTGCTGAGTCTGGGGATACACCACCTCTTAATGTCTTGTATATGGTCCTTGAAAGTGAATCCATTATCAAATTTCACACCAAAGATCTTACTGGAGGGTGTGTGTGGCACTGGTACATTGTAAACCGTGGCATTTGGGAGTGTATCTGTACTCATGACTGCTGCTGGTGATTAGTACCATATTGTACGAGTATAATAGCAGATATAACTGGAACAATCACTGGCCTGTTGTTCTCATCCCATGCCTCAAGTGTGCTGAGGTAGTTTGTAGTGTAAAGGTTGTGTCTGCAATATGGTGTGTGGTTGTTATATTAATGCCACCTGCATATGAGGCAATGGTTTGGGGGCAACTGGAGTGCGGGACTATCATGCAAGCATGGCACAGAGAGTGTATGTGAAAGAGCAGAGTCTTGTGGAACTCCACTGGGGACGTTTCATGTTCTTGATGACCTGCCCTAGAGTATAAAATGTGCTTATCTACCAGATACGTAGTTGGCAAGCTGGTGTTTGGAGTTGCTATCCATGTTTGTTTTATAGATTCTGGCGATAAGTTTGTGCTGGGGGATGGGCTTTAAGGCTTTACTAACATCAGTTGTTATAAAAGGTGTATGTTTTGCATGTCATGCAGAACTATTGTCCCATCGCATGCAGGTTGCGTGGGGTTGGTTAGCAAGGTGTTTATGGAGTGTAGTGCTCTAATGCCACGCTGTGTGTGAGCAAGAGAGACATAAGGTGTGACTTTGTTAAGAAGCAGGTGGTCGGTTATTTTGGATGGCATGCTGCCGGTATTCATATTTAATTTAACATCCTTATCTGACCTAACTCAAAGGGGTAGTAGTAAATATACTAACTGTCTTTCCATATAATTATGAATTTCTGCACCTCATTTAATGATGGATGTTGTAATGAAAATGCAACAAGGGAAAAAGTGAAATAATTAATATTTTACCACATGGGCATGGGTCTTCCAAATATCCTCTTGGAATAGGCCTTTCCAGGATATCTGTCATGTTTTATTGATTACCAGAGATACAGTATTACGTATAGCTACTGACACTGTGACAAGTTACCACCCAGAATTAAGTTTGATGCCAAATTCTCTTAATGAAGATCTGACTTTAGGCAAACTTTCACATCTTTACCAATATGGAGGGTCAGAATAATTTTGGTTATTCAAAATAGGGTAAGTTAAGTTTCGTGTGGTTGGGTTAACCCCTACATGCCGGGGGTTTTCCGATGTCGCAAGCTCCTCCCTACGAGGGATTTCATGATTTTGGAAAAAAATACCCTTACTTCAAACCCTAATATCTGCCAAACTATAATAGCTAGAGAAAAAGGCAGAGATACATAAGACTCATCAACTCTTCCTCTTTCAAATGAAAGTATCCCCACGTCTTCAGGTGGTTCCGTCGATGAGTGAGGATAAGTTAAAAGTTCAAAGGGTGGCGGGAAAACTCTTGCAGCTATACACATCCACCGGCATTGCTCTGCACCCAAAATCGTGACAGCTATATACGTCAACCAGCGCATAGGGGTTAAGACAGGATAGGTCTGATTTGGACAAATTACATTAGGTTTACTAAGATATGATTGAGACTGAGATTTTGCCTGATACAGTACCAAGATTATTCTACTCGGGTTTTCAAGGTCTAGGTGGTTAAAATCATGAAGGGTCTGTGAAGCAAAGGTCCCAGTTAGGTTAAGCTAGGTTAGGTTACAGTAGGTTGGATTACTGGGTTTCCTATAGCTCAGAATGTCTGATAAACTGATGTGTCCTGTGGCAAGATCGTTGCTAAACCACTTCCAGTCAGAGAGACTGTTGGTAAATGTACTGTTGTGGGCAAACTGCAGTAGGGAAACTATAGTCTATTTGACTGACCTGTACAGCTGAGATGCACGAGCCAAGTTGGGTGTTTTTGAACTGAAGCTGCTGATTGGTCGCCAATGATTTACATCTATGCCGCTTCTTATTTTAACACATATATAGTTATATTTTTAAAATGACCTCAATACAAACTGCCAGATTAAATATGGAATAATTTCTGAAGCTGAAGAGGTCAAAATTAGCTATAAAAGTTTACTGTTATCAAAGAAAATTAAAGTTGATTACAGTAAGACCTCACTATAACGGACTAATTGGGGCCCAAGCCAGTCCGAAATATGCGAAATTCCGATAAAAGCGACATCCGGACTTACCCCAGCTAATCCGGACTTTTTCCGATATATCAGACATTAGTCCAGATTGCATCAGTGGTTTTCACCACCATTGCAGTATTGTACTGTGTTATACCTTCACTACATTAATCAAATGGTATAATAATACTGTACTGTGCACTGAAAAACATGTCTTTTACTTGTCTTATTGTGGTGAACATAGCTGAAGTTGTCAGGCAGTCCGGACTTCTTTCTGGCTATATCGGACTTTTTCCGATATATAGAAGTTTAGTCTGGTAGCTCCTCGAGTCCGATGAAAGCGAATTCCGGTCTACTGAACTCCGTTATATCGAGGTTTTACTGTATAAAGTCTCACAAAACAATGAGTGACGTTTGAAATAAATTATCCACCCACGGTGTACATCCGCGTCCACATGTTGCACTACATCCATGCACGGTGTACACCTACATCCACATGTTGCACATAAATATCCACCCATGGTGTACACCTACATCCACATGTTATACAACAATACATGTCTGCATATACTTCAATGACATCATTGGCGGCCAATCAGCAGCCACGTTTCAAACACACCCTACTTGCTGCATACATCTCAGCTGCACAAGTCAATCAAATAGACTACAGTGGTCTCCTTACATGCCAAAACAGGTGTACTTATTTCCCTATCCATTTCTTGTAATCTAAAATAAATAGGTAATTACTGTATTTTTCAGTGTGTAAGATGCATTCTTTTCCCTATAAAATGCACTGAAAAGTTTCCGTGCATCTTTGAAGAAGAATGTTATGAGGTTTCACTGCAGTTACCTCTGGCTCTATTCAAAACAGCCACATATGCAAGTAGTCATCCTATAAACTACACATCATTGGTAGGATATATGAACAATAAAAAAACATTTAATTCAATGCAATAGCTATACAATCAAAAACATTTAATTAAACTAAAACTGTTGGCAAAATATGAAAAAACAAGATGCACTTGAATGTTTATTCTGAAGATTTAGGAAAAACTTCAAGGATGGCCACAACTCTGTGTTTACATACGACAGTTCTGTAACCTGGTGTCTGCAAATGTAACTTAAGTCCAAATGCAAACATGGATATTTAGGATGAACAAGTACTTGTGATTTCTTAATGGGCTTTATTTCTCGTGATTTTATATTCTCTTTGCATGAATCATCCAGATGCTTTACAAGCTATCAAGTGACAACAGGACAAACCAAATGCTGCAATTTTGTGAGGCTTTCAGACCGGTTGAGACTAGTCCCATGGCTGTTTTGGCGAGACAGTTTCAGAAAATCAGACCAGTCAAGACTGGTCTTAAGCGGTCCTGCCCCCGAGCCAGGATTGGGTTTACCTAGTCCTGTGCACAAAATATGCATGACAGCACTGGGCAACAGGGACAGCTTGGAGCATCTCGTGCCGTGGGTAAACAGCTGATATGGCAAAGATGGCCAACAGAAGTAAAAGTTAAACATTACAGTATTTTAAAAATAGAATTTTGCACAAATAACAGCCAGCAGTGACATAGGACAGTGATATAAATGTTGAGGCTACTAGAAATGAATACTTGCTCATGCCTGAATTGAAAAAGATGATCAGTCATGCAGGCAGAGGAACAGGTACAATGCCATGTACGACCTGCAGAGTGCAGGCATCAGCCAGGCCCTGGGGCTGCTTCTCCAAATAACCCCAAGGTTCTTCTTTATGAACTCTGCCAGCACTCAGTTCTGCCAGTGATTAACGAGAAGCAACTTCAGCTTAAGGTCCCCCTCCGCATGGGCATCAAGGAGGAGGGTGAGCCAGTCCTTTCCAGCCTTGAAGTCAGGCACATATCGTTCTTCCTGGCAAAATGTAGGTTTTCCTCGAGATCAATTTCCAAAACTGGCCACTCATCAAAATTAAGCATCTGTTTTGGAGAGGGGCCTCCCTGCTCGATAATGACCTTGTGCTGCACTGGGAAGGCCTCAGCAACCATGTGGTCCATGCTTGCTTCCTCCACATGCACTGTCACATGTTTAAGGGCTGCACAGGCCTTGAAATGTTCAAACTAGCCTGTGCTGGCCCTTGAACTCCTTCTCAGCCTCCAAACCTTCCTTCTCCTTTAGGTCTTTCAAGAACCTTGATGCAAATGAAGGAGCAGTGAAGAGACTGCCCTGCTCTGTTTAGGTCATTAACCGACAAAGCCAACAACCAACCCATTTCCTCCACTATTGGCTCCCTTGCTCATGTTAGCAGTTCTGTTGTGAGAGAAGGCATGTTCTGCGACACCAAAAGTATTGCCTCAGATTTCGTAATAACCATCGAGACCACGGACTGGGGCAGCATTAGGGCGTTGGTGATCCTACTCAGTCCCTGCCCCTCTTTACGGCTCTTAATAAAGTCCAAATTAATGTCAAGGGAAAGGCTACGCCTTGGTCTTTTAGCCTCAGCCTCAGCAACCTGAGCTGCATCACGCTTTCCACTGGAGTCAGCACCAGACATGATTTCATAGTTCACAGGGTTCCGTTTTTTTCAGACACACAAATTCTCTCTCAACTTAACCCATTGGCAGGCACTATAAGAATTTGTATTGTCTCTGCACTATCATCTGGTGTCAGCAATAGTTTTGCAAGGGATTGACACAAGTGGGAAGGCAGCACCTTGATAAGTGTGGAGATGTTCACAGGTGCAGGACATGTTAGGCTAATGAGTAGATGAGCAAGTATCAGTGGGTTGGCACGAAGGCTGCCGCCTGTGCAGCCCTGAGACAAAGTTTCAGCACATGTCAACTCAGACAGCCATCCTGGCTCTGACTGCTGACTGTTGGTTGGATGCATCACCAAATCCGCACAAGATTCACAGAGGCGGCTGTTGAAAATATAGTTTACGTGAAATCGCAGTTAATTTCTTACTGTTGTCCCATGACAGGGTAAGACTTCTGAATTACTGTTGTAGCAATTTATCACATTAGGAGGCTTTGTATAATGAGGCTGCACTGTATGAAATTATCACTGCAAAATCTTGTAAGGAACTACAGAAATCTGAAGATATCAATTACACAAAACTCCTCAGTTTCGCATGCAAACTGTGGCAAACGGGCATCCACTATGTTGAACTTTGTGGTTGATTTGGCTCCAAAGTCAATACAGTTGACCCTCAATTTTGTGGACTAATAAGGGGTGGGAGATCAATCCATTCCTGGAAAAAGTCCATTCCTGTAAAATATATACATACTTAACAAAACAGCACCCTCTCACCATGAAAGCTGATTACAGAAACTCTCAATTACTTGGCATAATTCAGCAAAGCCCTATGCTGGTTAAAGTAAAATGCTGGATATTGCATTGTACCCTCCATCGACTCAATATTTGGTGTGAAGCTGGATATTGCATTACTATCCATTTCAAACTTCTATCCTAAAAACTTTCCCATAAGAAAAAGTTGAAAATTAACCCTCGCATTACCATTCGACACAGGCTGCATCCTACCGCGTGCAAGTACTTGGGATGCAGGCCTTGACGCCCAAGGCCACACACTGAGAGACCCCCCTCTGTCACTGTGTTATTCCTGCACAATTGACAGTTCATAAACAATTTATCCTCACACCTTTATTTATGCTTCGATAATTGTATTTATTTTCCACCGTAATCCTGGATGACTGTACTTGCTTATGGTGTTGTGAAAAAGATCAGCTGAATGTAAATTATGCCTTAAATTATTATTTTTTTTTTACTTCAGTTTTTCTCATAGAAATATAATTTTCATGGTAAATGTTACTGGGAAAAAGTTATAGGGAATTTATTTGGCTACATTTGGCATATAATGAATTACTGTAGGTCAATTAGGGCCAATTTTACGGAACATGAAAGGAAATATATCTGACACCAGAGCAAGGCTCACAGCACACTGACTGGGGCAGTGGGGCGACGCTGGGTGCAGCATGGGTTGAGCACAGTGGTGGGACAACAGAGATGCAAGCAGTGTTTTGTTCTCGCCCAGAAATGGCCGCAAAATCATTCTATAACCCAAAAAACAGGGGCCATTTCGTTCGACGCAACTGGCGTCAAATGGTAACAAGTGGGTGAAATGTGTACAGAAGCAGCCTGCATCAAGTGGCAATGAGTGGGTAAAATTTGCACCACACCCATAAACACAAAATGGTTAAGCATAAAATACAATAAAGAAATGATATAATACAGTAATACAGCACCAGATGGTTACCGTTCACAAGCCGGTCGATACACCTCAACACCGTATATTGCATAGCACCCTTGGTTACGTCCCGGTTTGGCACCAAATATTGCTTTAACAGAGCCGAGCCAGCAGCAGCGGATATTGTGAGGACGGATAATTGTGAGCTAACTGTAATTACGATATGAACGATAGTGACGTGGTATTCCCAAATTTCCAATCGGAATGAAGTGTTGACAGGATCTTGTGTTATTCTTTATAGGTTAATGAATATACAGTAGATTTTATTTTTTGTAATGTTATTTAAAAATGTTCATCAATAGGAGGTTCTATTACTGGATGTAATTGCTACTGAGTGTCTTATACTTTACGGAATATGAAGAGATTTAATTTAATCACCGAGCACTGTTTTACTAACCTGTATCATATTTTAATGGATGTCTCCTGTGTGATGCATATGAAGATTTGCTTTATGATCACACCTACCTTTGCCATCACATGGTTGTGTGACAACTGCGCAATGATTAACAAATGCTTTTAATACACGATACTGTTATGGAGCAAGTTTTACTTAATGCACATTTTAGTTTGCATGCTGTTAGGTAGGTTATAATCATTGTGGAGTCTGGAGGGCAAAGCCCCTCAGTTATGTTTCAGCACTTCCAGTTAGTTTTCCACTGCTACTTATGGTCATAAAATGTACACATATGAGTTTGTTCTGGTGTGCTGACATTACAGTAGGCGCGGAAAGTGTTGACGCCATCTTAAAAAAAGAAAACATTCTTGTGGTTAGCAAGGAGAAACAAATAAATTAACATTCACCATTGAATTTAGTATTTACTGGCATTCCCCTTCACCTTTATTATCTTCTTAATGCGTCTGGGGAGACTGATGGCGTAGTTTTGCAGAAAAGACGGACTAAAACTGCTCCATAGCTGCAGCCTCAAGTTTAGGCAAAGATGATGTGTCCATACTACGCAGCTGCCGCTTCATGTGCGCCCATAAATTCTCAATGGGATTGATATCTGGGCTGTTTCTGGGCCAATCTCGAATAAAGGGAACCTCACAGTCTGTTAGCCACTGTTTCACTGACTTTGCAACATGTGCAGGGGCAGAATCTTGCATAAATACTCTTGCCTTGGTTTTATCAAAAGAGTCACTTAAAACATCACATAAGAGCTCCAAATAATTGTTCTGGTTCACTTTTTCATTTGCAGGTAGAATTACCAACCTACCAACACCATAATATGTAAAGCAGCCCCAAGCCATGAGTGAGGCTGGGTATTTAACAAACTTGGAAGTGTACTTAGGATCCAGGGGGTCACTGCCTGGTTTGCGGTACACTCGTGATGAAGGGGTACCAGTGACAGTAAATGTTGACTCATCACTCCAAAGCACAGTTTTCCATTGCTCCTCACTCCAGGCAAGATATTTCTTACAAAAATTTACTCTCTTTTTCTTCTGAAGTGCAGTTAGCAGTGGTTTTTTACGAGCACAAAAACTCCTGTAGCCCAGATCGTCATGCAACAGTTGCTGCACACTTCTGACAGACACATCTGCCAGCAACTGTGGGTTCTTTTCTTTTAAATCCCATGCTGTTAGCCTTGGATCCTTGCTAACTTGCCTTGAGATCAGCTGACGGGTCCTGAAGGTTGTCTTACGAGGTCTCCCAGGCTTGGGAAGTGGAGTGGGAGGAATGGCCTCCCCACTGTCCTTGAACCGCTTCACCAGTCTCTGCACTGTCCTCAGTCTAACACCATCTGATTTGCAATAAATGGGAGTTTGTGGCCAGCTTTGTATAAAGTAATCACTTCCACACGTTTGTCCTTGCTTGTGGTTACTTTAGGCATGATGAGAATGTGGTAGGTAACCAAATAACTGTGTTATTTGAGTCAAAACATGCCCTCGTGGTGCATCACACACAGAGACAATCCTCCTCCTGTGGCTGCCCAAACATTACTGAGCCTGCTCCTGTGGTGCCAAACCTATCAAGCAGGGTTGCCAGCTCCCATTGAAAAAGCGTCAGCTCATTTCGCATCACAGGGGAGGGTAGTATTGACCCTACTTCACTTAACGCGAAGAAGAATGATGTTGGCAAAAAAAGTCAATACTTTCCGCGCCTACTGTATGTCCAGTCAGAGCGATCAGCAGTAAACACACTATCTGGGGTGTTTAGGTGGCTTTTTGTAATATTGCTAAGCAGGTATATTTCGTTTGTTCTCCAATATTTTTATGTCGAAAATCAAATGTTAATCACCTGAGATGTATCTAGTACTAAAATGATTTTTCATGGGAATGTAGCCTAGGTCATTAAGAAAAACACCTGCATCACCATCGTTTTATTTACCCTCTGTTCTCGTCACATACACGCACCACTGACAGACCATTTTCGAGATTGCAAATTAGCTCTAACTTCTGAGTCTGGGAGGCATGGTGACACAATGATTGTTGCACTGGTACTGATGAGCTAGATAAAGCAATTGGTGGTGCACAAATAACCATTTAGCAGGCACTTTGTGAAGAAGTGTACACTGTTGCCATATTGTCCACTGGTCCATAGGGGTAATGGATCTACTGACAATATCCGTTAAATACGAAGTCCATTGTTTTGGGGTCCGCAAAACAGAGGGTCAACTGTGCATCACCAATCATCTGTCTCTGGTAACATAGCCTAACTTAATTAAAACTAATTGTACTTAAATATATTCCAACCTCAGTAAATGGAATGATTTGGAGATGAATGAGTGCTCAGTCTGAAATAACCCTTTGCCCTCTGTAGAATGCCGCTGCTGACATCAACATACCTAAACTGGTGCTCATTAGTAATATTATTTTTTTTTTCTCCACACAATTAAGGTGTCATAAATGAACTGTACAAAACATTTTCTGCAAAACTTTACCAAACAGGAGTGGCAACTGAAAATGACTTCTTAATGCCATGAACTTCACGAAAGTACTTTTATTACACTAGGCAACACAGATAATTATCTGGCTATTTTTACTACAAGTGTAAAAAATAAAATACATCTATCTTGGGGTATTTAATGAAGCCTGCGGCAGCCTATTTACCAACTAGATGCATTGATTACCAATGCTCTTGCTAATGTGACTTGTCAAAGCATCAATCATTCAAATCTATGTGAAACGTAACAATCCTGCTTAGCTTATCATAATTGCCCCCAGACCCCTCCCCCCAATTTTAATTAACTACCAGCAGGAGTGCCACTTAATCTAACCTAGAGAGTCCCCAAATACCTATCAGTCAAATCCCTACATGAGCCCTAACTTACTAATCTAATCTATCGTAACCTAACCTAACCTATCATAACCTATCCTAAATTGTTAACTGAAATCAAACAAACCTAACATAAAGATAAAGAATTTTAAATTATGCCCGAAGTATGATGTGCGACTTGAGAGAATAGCTGCAAGTTAGGCTAATTGTGGTAACTTCGGGGTGACGGTATTTGAGATATAAACAAGTCTAAACATATCTCATTAGGGAAATTGAAAAAATTCCTATTATCTATGGCAATCTATGAAGCATAACAAGTACTCTATGAGAAATTAATTTCAATAGGAAATATGAAAAGGTCACGCCCATGTAGCTAGTAAGAATACAATGATTATTTGTAAATATTCAGCACCTCTCTTGCAGTAAGTCCAAAATGAGTCCAAGTTACAAGCAATGCATTGTTCGAAATTCAACTAATATCGTATATCTTTGTTAATAATTAAATGACTATCCAGCAGTACAAGGTTTACAAACTACTGAAAAGGGAATGAACGTAAAAATGAACCTTGACCTCAATGTAAGTTAAACGTTCCCTTTATACGCCCCATTTTCAGGCAAAGAATGGCTGCTTCGAGAACAATTACTTACTGATGGTGACTACTGTATCTCTGAATGGTGACAGTACAGAGCCTCCCCACAAAATCGTCTGGTTATAAAAGCGGCCACATAATACTTCCCCAACATGTGTATCGCTGACAGCTGACGCTATAACAAAAACAACACTTAACTGATGCTGTGTTACGCCATCTTTCCACTCCCCATAAAACTGTACTGATATATATTATTAATGTCTGGCAAAGTTTCCCAGTTCAATGTGCCTTTGTAATAGACGAAAGTTTAGGCTTCAAACATCAGATATAGACTCAAACAGTGATGTATATTTAAAGATAATGTTTCAAATCAGGAACGCAGGAAGATGGCAACATGATTGCTTCAGTCCTGTGAGGGCTACTTTAGTTAATGAAACAATCAATACTGTCTGTGTGTTGCAGACTTGTAGTTCAAGAGTGTCTCTACTTTTTTTTTTACTCGACTATTCTTTACGATTAGGTATTTTTAGATTAGAAAACAATGGAGTATGTTGAGAGGCATTTAAGGAATTAATGAAAATAACGACGGTGAAAACACCTAACAACCAGTAAAGGGGCAAAATGAGTTAAGTCACGGCATCAAGAAAATGTCTATCTATCTATCTCTATCTACTGCCAGACGCCATAATCCCGTAAGGGGTGGCCAATTGACATTGAGTTAGCTGTTTTACAGGGAGGGGCACTAACCCTCCACCAACCCACTTGTTGACATGTAGGGAGCACGTATGGTTTGGTTATATGGTTACCACCCAGCGTTGTAAATGGTTTCTTGGCTTACAGGAAACCATTTGGCTTGTCACTCAATGTAAAGCTCGGTATTCTGCAGAATGTTTATCAACCTGGGTTTTTATTACTAAATTCCCTGTGTTGTGTGTACAGTACATAATATTTTCATATACTTGCAATGCAAATTCAATGTCAGCCTAGGTTTTCGGTTGTTTTTCAATGTATAATTTGTAATTCCATCATTCTGCATGAAACAACGCATCAACGTTGGAATTTAGGTAAATATTTAGTTTGCCCATAATGGATTGGACATGAGAATTTAGGTAAATATTTAGTTTGCCCATAATGGATTGGACATGAAACCTATGTTGTTTATAAAGATTCCGTCCGGTGTCAGTCGCTTCTGATATTGATTTTAGTCAGAAATAAATAATTTCATTTAATATGGGACCAAATCTGTCACATAATCTTCACAGACAGAGGTATGGAAGTTGAGAGATGGATGAGAGAGGTATACGTAAAGAGGAAGAGGTGAAAAGATTAATAAGAGAGAGTAAGAGAGTGGATGAGGAATTTGGACGGAATTTGAATGTAAAGTGGGGGAAATGTAAGTAAATGTTCTGGAGGAGGCAGAGTTAATGGGGTGATAAAAAAAAAAAAAAAGTGGGCATAGGAGCGAAAGAAAAAAATGCCAGAAACCAGACTGATAGCGGAGAAGGGAGAAAAAGTGAGCAGCTGGAGAGAACACTTACAGGAACTGTTGAACATAGAGAATGAAAGTAATGCTGCAATGGGATCTACAAAAGCCCGCGTTGCCCAAAGGCAAAGTGGGGATCCTCTCTTTAGCTCAGTGGTACTGTGCTCGCGTTTGGAGCGCGAGGGCCTGATTGCGACTCCCGGCAAGACCAGTGATTGATTAAGTTTCAGTTTGGTTATTACACTGGTTGGCAGTGGCGTGGGATGTGAGGCGAGGCTTGGAGGGCAATGATGATGTTGGTTAGCTGACAGCGTCGTAGTCCTTACATCCCCGGGGATGAGCCGCTCGGTGTGGTCCGCAGCGTCCCCAGCGATGGTCTCCAATGGTTTAGGGGGCAGCACCTCTTCCTTAGCGATTTATTTTTGGATATGGCTGGTCAATATCCATTTGCTTGTTATCTATGCAAAGTATGGCTAGTCAGAATAACTAATGTATCATAGAAGTGGACAGTAAGATGTCATAAGTTTTGCCAACGAGACTACGGGCCCCAGTCTGTGAGCAAACACGATCGTCATTCCTGTCACCTTCCTAATTTAACGTGATTCTCATCAGCACTGAGGAAGAGGGGTACACACGAACACGGATGCGAGATACTTGGACTGGAAAAATGATGGGGATGAGGACGATCTGGAAAACAGAGAATCGAGTTTACACAGGAACTGAAGGAAAAACGCATGAGGCTGGAAAACAGATGAGGGCACATTCTGATAAGATAATGGATATGAGAGAACTGGAGTGGAAAAGTGGCCGAGGGAGACTTGAGCTGGAAAAT
>JAGKTI010009116.1:0-10290 GCA_018397915.1 Birgus latro
AGGTTAACACAAGAATATGATGCTAGTCACGAAGTGCCCTATAAATGATGTAGAGCTGTAGCATTGTCTCTCTCTGCCAGCGAGCTACGTGGTGGTGTTCCGTTTGGCTGGTGCTACGTGGCTGTTCCATTAGGCTGGTGTTACGTGGTGGCGTTCCTTTAGGCTGGTGTTACGTGGTGGTGTTTCTTTTAGGCTGGTGTTACGTGGTGGTGTTTCTTTATGCTGGTGTTACGTGCTGGCGTATGTGGTAATGGTGACCCACATACTCGGAGAGGGGGGCATACAACGCGGAGAGCTGGTGGTCAACTGATTGCAGATGTGGTGAGCTCTCTCAATGACTGCGAGGTCGACTCTAGGCTGGGGTAGTGGACAGATTTATTTCAGTACCTTTAGCTCTTTATATAATCCCATTCTACCGTACTTGTATTCAGTATGGTCAGTGGGTATTAGTACCTTTGTGGTGATGTGTGGTTAATTAAACCGCATCGAACGAAACATCCATTTTATGATAGTTTACTCTAAAGCCTGTATATTTTCTGTGAATTGTTTGAGAAAGAAAATGTAAAATTTAATGGGTAACTCTGGTATTTTTTTATTTACTAATTAAACCCCAGAATCTTCCCCACGAATCTCATTGTGAACATTTCCGCTTATGAACTGTCACACCTCAAAAGATTGTCTTCCTTTTCATCATTCGTGTTATCAAGTTTTCTGTGTGTTTATATGAAGGAAACGATTTTATTTTGTATCTTCAGCATTTGTGGCACCGACTTAGCTCATTTTTTCATTAACAATCTCTCTGAACACATTAACATGGTATAAAAATTCGCTGGTAATTTTAACTTCCCTAAATATCCCGTAACTTATCTACTTATAACTTTTTTCTAGAGAAACCGGAAGCCGATGACATTACTTTTTTGTAGAGAAACCGGAAGCCGATGACGAGTATTTGATGCTAAATTGCTAACGTTAGCGGTCATTCGTAAGCTTTTGTTGCAGGTTCGTCTTGATATAATTGACCCTACTCTCCGTTTATTATCACATTTTGGTTTGCTTGTTTATTATTAATAAGAAATAAATTTACTATACATATGCAATTATTTGTTTGTTTGCCTGTTACGTCATTCAGTGAGGATCAGCGATCCGCGTTCGGCGAATCGGCAGGCAAGAATGGCAGGCCTTTTCAGGAAATTTGCAGTAACCGTACGTTTACTTCACTTATGTATTATGTCACGCTTAAATAGTAGGCTCAACTTGAGTGTGAGTAATGGGAGATTTTATATTGTTTCTTTTAGGGAATTTTACCGGTGTTCTTAGAGAACTTAGGCGTAGTTATAGCCAGCAGTCATGATGATTAGGCTTAAATTAGCCTGCTCTGTTAGTGGTCATATTTTGTATATTGTGGCCAAGTTTTCTGGAAACTAACTTTAAGGGAGAAAACGATGGCCGGTACCTAATTATAAACTGCTCAGCACAACCGTACCACACGGCTGCCCAGAACCGTGCCGAGTGTTGTTTTTGTTACCAAGGTATGGGGATACTCATAGGCAGAAATATATAGGTATATTGTCACAAAGAGCTTGCTTATATAAAGATACATCATTACTGATTTTACCTTAGTTGTAAGGTACCGATATATTTATGTGGCATAGCCTACACCAGTAAGCCTAACACTCGCAGCCGGTAAAGGCCAAGCAAAATCACTTTTTGTTAGCTTCCCCCCTCAGTCAAAATCAGGCACTGTCCAAGCCCTTTTATAATTACAAAGCATACAGGAGTTCAACTGGGAAGGGAGAATTTAATCATAGGCTTTCTTTTGGGGGAAATTAATTACAGAATACCATATAGAAATGCTATCACAGTGTTAATACTTGCATTGTCCACATAGGCTAGTGTTGTGGATATAAAACTACCAAACATCCATAGCACATGGTTGAAGATGCCACAGAGGTTAACTGGCTCAAGTTTTACAGATAACACTGCTTGTAGACTTGAACGAATTAGCTCAGGAAATGCAAAGGTATCAACACTACTGCCCACTAATGTTACCTAGACCTAACCACAGGAATAGACTACATTTTTTTCTTTTCCCCTTACAGCCTATGACTAAGATAACATTGGAAAATGGCTTCGGTTAGGCTTAAACTACACAGGTGTAGGTTAGGTTGGGTTGCGTCAGGGTATGTGATGTCATAATGCTGTAATTTCTTTTTCAGAATTTGGTGTTACAGCTTTGTAAAAATTTACCAAGCAAAGGAATTCATTGTCCCCAGATCTTGCCTAGACTTAACCCTGACATAATTGCCTCTAAATTACTGCAGTGGGGATTATGGCATTTGGCTGTAGATAGATAGATAGGTTCCTGATCTTGCTGTTGCACCCCCAAATGGAGTGAACAAAGAAGCACCTTTCTTGGAGTTGTAAAGATTTAAGATGATAGGAAAATGTTATAACTGAGTGGTGTACTATATTACCATTGTACATTTTACATGAAGCAGTGTTCTTCATAGAGGGGTCTCAGCTGATGACAGACTTAAAGAAAATGCTGTGAGGGAAGGCTAATCACTAATCTGCCATTGGTTGGGAATCACTATCATAGATGAAGGAAATAGTAGCCAGAAAGGCCAGTACTGTACGTAGAAAATGCCTTCCACTTCTGACGTGGTACAGTTTCAGATGGGCTGGGTTCTGTCAGCTAACAGACACTGGAGACCAATTGTTGGCCTCTTAATTTATAAATTTAATTTATAAATTTCTGAGCACTTTCTCAGATGTAAACATCCATCACAAATCCTTAGGATGACCCTGAGAGATTGAGGTCAGAAATCACCGTGACTATTTGCAGAGTTTAGAATCTTGAATTTGTCTTGTGTGTATTTGTGGCTGAGTTCATCACCTTAGACTGCTCAGTTACCTGGCAAAGTTCTGAACTTGTAGCCACACTCCAATTTAGCTCTCATGGTAGTGTAGTATCTGTACCTCCCATGTCAGTTGTGGTCATCTCTTTACTACAACAATCTCTATGGATACCTTGTAAGTAGCTTAAGGATATGAAACTTGCGTATGGAGTGCGGGGAAAGATACAAAACTGATTTTTTTTATATTCCTCAGGCTGCTCGTTGCGCTGTGTTGGGTAGGAGCAGTGTGGAGCGCCATCTGTCCACCACCGCACGCTCCCTGGCAGTTGCAGTCACTCAGCCTGCACCCAGCTTCAAGGGCCAGGCAGTGGTGGGAAGTGACTTTAAGGAAATCTCCCTAGAGGACTACAGAGGCAAATACCTTGTTCTCTTCTTCTACCCACTAGATTTGTGAGTCTTCACTGTTTAAGTATAGTGCAGGTAGCCATATTTATCCAGACAGGGTACCCCCCACTAAGAATCCTAATGTAAGGCAAAATTGTGTAAACTGAATAACTCATCCAGAGAAGTCCTTAATAAATATGGAGATACTGTACTGTACTTTTTCATTACATAGGCTAATCTTAACCATGCATTTGAATACTGTATAGTTAGAGTAGAATTCTCAAAGCTGTACCAATCATGAAAGGGTTAATGGTGACAGTCTTGACTCGCAGAGGCTCCTGTATTCTGTACATTGAACAGAATCATCTGGCATTAGCTGGAATAAAATACTAAAGAAGATGCGACCATGAGGAGGTTAATGCAATATTGTGTAACATTTTAAAAGTACAGTGTGCCTGGTGTCTTTGTGCCTAATTAGTTCTGAACATAGTCCACTGATGAAATGATTTGTGGATAAAGTGAGTGTCAGATTAACATAAATTAACTTGTTTTCAGATTCAGGGGTATGCCACTCTCGGATCCCCTGATTTGTTGTTTGATACCCATTCTTTAGGTTACGCAGATGTTACCAATCAACACCAACTGGCCACAGTTATTAACTGAAAGTACTGTAAGGCTAGATAATGATACAAATCCTTAAAATTAATGCATACAGCATCATCATATTTTCCTTTATTTATTTATTAGTCAATTTTATTTGCAAAAAGCAATATATCGTTGAAGGCAAGTATTTTATGATATTTCTACACTGAACTAAAGGGGGTAGGACAAAAATATGGAAAGAGGCACCAGTATTTGAAGTACTGTGTGAGAAACTGGCTGTTCATGATTTGCTGAATTTCCTTATTAAACCATGCCGTATTTGTTATGGATTGGGGAATATTTTAGTACAAGGCAGTATACATTATGAAGGATACGCTAAGATTCTTATTTATACTATGTTTTTCTCTTCAGTTTTTCTTACTGATGTCACTCTGATTATTTGCAGCACATTTGTATGCCCAACTGAGCTGATTGCCTTCAGTGACCACCTTCCCACCTTTAAGAAGCTCAATTGTGAAGTGGTGGGTGTGTCCACTGACTCTCACTTCTCTCACTTAGCATGGAATAACATGCCCAGGAAGGTCAGTGGATGTACCTGTTGCATATATAAGTCAGGCTTAGTACTATATTGTGTCTGTTTGTTTATAAAGGCTCTAATCTTCTTGCTTGCATCACTCTTGGTCACCCTTTGGCAGCTCTCTATGCTACTCAGTCTCTAGCAGCATCTCTGTTCAGTCCTTGAACCTTGAGGCCACACTCTGACTTACTTCACCATGGGGATTATGTCCATGAAAACACATGGTATGCATCGGAGAAAGTGCTGGGTTCATGGGAATTAAGGATTTGGTGAAGATTGATATACTTTTCCCCTGATAAGTGATATGGAGGCACCTAAGAAAGTGCTGCAGTTCCACACAGACAAGGAAGACTTTTTCAGGATAGAGACATTCTCAACACTCATTAGAAATAAAGGAGCTTGGTGTCTCTGTTACTTGTTTCAGCAAAAGTTTTTACTGTGCTGTTTGCTCTCGTGTTTTATGAAATGTTCGTTGTATCCAGTGTGTAGAACATACCGGTAACTACAGGTGTACGCTGTTTATATCCTGTACTGTACATCTTTCCCACATGCCCACATCCTTATTGATAAGCACTGCTATATTGTATATTTTTTCATTTTTTTCTTTTTTTTTTTCTCCGAAGGATGGAGTGAGATAAGAGTCCAGAGAGTGAGGAAGGAGAGAGTACTATAGTAAAAGAAGTATCAGCAGTGTGCTATATATTATTTCATCATCTTTAAACAGCAAGGAGGTCTAGGAGGAGTAGGATACCCATTACTAGCGGACTTCAACAAGACAGTGTCACGGGACTATGGGGTGCTGCTGGAGAATGATGGAGTGGCTTTGAGGGGTCTCTTCCTTATTGACCCTGAGGGCATTGTCAGGCACATGAGCATCAATGATCTTCCAGTTGGACGCTCAGTGGAAGAGACACTAAGACTGCTCAAAGCGTTCCAGTTTGTTGCTGAGCATGGGGAAGGTAAGTCTGCTAGTGTCTCTTGATGATAACAGATTGATGAATAAGGGATAGGCTAGTGACATAATTTATACACTTTGGGTTTTGAGAGAGGCAGCTAAAAAATGAGACATGGAGAAGGGGTGAAGCTGGTTTTGAGTAATGAAGTGATGGTACCCATAGACATTTGAAGGAGCAGGACATGACTGTGTGGAAGTATGAAGTGAGTATTAACTGATAGGGTGCTTGTTCCAAGTATGGATAATAGTAGAAAAGCAGAAGTTATGAGTGAGGATTGTTGAAGCAAGTTCTTAGCACTGCTTCTGGAGTGACATGGTTGGATTGATAGTCAGGTGAATAAGTTTTGAACAGTGTGATGGTGGGGTTGAGGTTGTGAGAAAATAGCAAATATTTTAGGTTGTTTTACCATGTGGAGCAAGTGAAAAGGCAGGAATTAAACAGAGAATGTAGTTGATAAGCATTTATTGGAAGTTGGAGGGGAGGTAGACCAAGAGCAGTAGTCATTAAATACTGTATATGCTGGAGGGTATGGTGTTAATGGAGGAAAGATCATTATTGAATAAGAACAGAAATTCCTGAAGATCCCCTATTAATAAGGCCACATTTACAGAATGAAGTGTCATGCATTAGATTCACTGGTTGTTTTTCCAGAATATGATGAGATTTGAGTTGTCTGTATGGGGTGTATCCATACTGATTTTTTTTTTTCCTGCAGTTTCATAAAGTAATACTGAACTAGGATATCATATGTGACCAATAATGTATACATTATGTTTTTGCAGTGTGTCCAGCCAGCTGGCAACCTGATTCTCCAACTATCAAGCCTGACCCTAGTGGTTCTCTTGAATATTTTGAGAAAGTTAACTAAATAGGTATTATAATATTTTGCTTCAGTTTAGTTATTAGTTTGTGTTTAGCCCAGAGCTACACAGTGTGCAGCACATGGTAAACTACCACCCTTACCAAGGTCCATGTTTTGAGGTTGGGCATTTTTTATACTGGTATGTTGAGCTTTCAACATTTAACTTTTACCAAGATTACTATTTGTTCCTTTGTTCTTTTACAGATGCCAAAAATAATACAGGTTCATAGTAATTAGTAATATTGTATGCCATAGTAATTGCAGAACTGAATTGTAATGTAAGTAAGCACTTGCAAATAAACTGTAAAAGGGTATACTGATTTTTTTCCCACTTACATAAGGATTTTGGTCTTTATATTTTATTGCATTCATTTGATGTCTTCAGTGAATCATTAAAAATCAGAATCATGGAGCGGCTGGTGATAAGTTATTAGGCAGTCTTGTTTCATGATGTAATACTTGAGATCATATAATGTATTTTGGCATGTGTAATATGAACTAAAATAATTCACGGAATGAATTCAGTGATTGATACAATATTGGTTCCAGTAAACAAGGAAAATATTGTGGAAGGTACAGAGGCAAGGAATCATGGTATATGCTAAGCTTGAAATGGTTACAGAACTACAGATACCTACATATGCAGTCCAGTAGGGATATTTAGGTAGTGCAGATCATCAGAGGAGAAATTGAGACTCCGTGGATGCAACAAGAGATTATTTTGATAACAGTCCAGGCAGTAGATCTTTGGCTGCCATTGACCTTGGGAGTTAATACCTTGAGAGAAGTATGGTGACAAGCTTGGTAATAAGTCACTCAGCCATGACTCTTAGGCTAGGAACATAGCCACATTTAAATATTGTCTAATTCCAAGCTGAGACTCTTACCTTGTATCTTTTACACTTCGTAGACTTGTTTTTCCTAACAGCTTCAAGAAGTGTTGGAAAGTAATTAGGTGGTGATGGTTCTTGGTTTAGATTCCAGTTCACAGAAACCATCAACTGTACCATGGTCAACCTCAGCATGGGGATTCCTGAAGAGGAAGCTTGGCATCATTTTTGTGTATGTATGTATCATTGGTCACAACTGTACATTAGTTATGAAAATGTTAAATAAGTCTTAGTGTCACTACCATTTGGGGAAATGTTGGTCAGGCTTTAGAGTAGTGGGCTGCTGACAGGTAGGACTCAGGATTGATTGCAGAAGTGGAATGGAGTGGTTTGAAGATACCAACATCCTGTTTTTTTTTTTTTTTAACTCTAAAGATTGGGTGAGGAAGCCCTGAAGAATCGAAGAAAATATGAAAGTGGGAGAACGTGGTCAGTGAAATGGGACACAGTTGTTCATTTGTTCGTGCACAATAAGTCACAGCTTCATCTTGCAAGTTTAACCGTCTGCACTTTTTCTTTTCCTAAGTATACATGTACTTCTCGTACACATGCCAGATAGTCATTTAATCAGTTATCAAGGAAAAAAAACAGAGGGGTGTCAGAACTGTTGTCTACTCTGTAGCACATAATTTATCTAATGAACTCAATACCAAGTCATTTCCTTAGCCTCAACAGTTTCCATACTCTACTTCCTTATGCAATTATTGACCGAATCTATCCACCTTCAGACTTACCCATGTATACCCACTTCACTGTCCAGTCTGGTACTGACAAGGAGTCTACATGTGGTGATACTGTATACCTTGGGTGGGATGAAGCAGCTGTGGCATCCATTCAGGAGCCACAGCTCCCCATGTTTCCCTGCACCTCACCGTGGGGAAGGACCCTGGTCCAGCCCTGGTGAGATGCTGTCTGCTGGCAGGGGGTGCTGGTTTCCTACACTGTATGTGTACTGTACCTGTAGGACAGCCCCACAGAAATGGTAGTTGACAGGTCTGCTCAGCCAGACAGATCTGGGTTAATTAACAATAACTCCTAGGTACATCCGTTCCCTCTGTATGAACATGCCATCCAACCACACGCTTTTCGCTTCAGCATGGCTTGTATTATCTCGCATTCATAGTGGAGAGAGGTGGCAATTTTATGCCAAGTTAAAGTAAGAACGGATTAGAAAGCAGAAATTGATGGCTTAGAAAATTGCTTCATAGTACTTATTTCTTGCCACTTTATTTTTTTTATTTAACACGTTAATATTTTTTATGTAGTGGTGGTGGTGGTGGTAGTAATTGTAACTCCAGGTTCATCTGATACATGAACCCAGCAGACTGCAGGTTGAAACCACCACACTCTGCCTTATGTGTAGTTGTGTAGGTCAGTTTTTCCTACCATAAAATTCTGAGTCCAGCCTTATATTGGTCAGTTTAGCTCATTTTTATACAACTACGTCATTGCACTCCTTGTACTTCACCACTTCTTCCTTTCTTTTCTTCCCCACCCTCCCCTCAACCTTCTCCTTTACCTACCTTTTCTCCATCCCTCCACTGCTCCTTCCTTCCTCTCCAACCTCCACAACCCCTCTCTTGCCTCTCCTTTACCTACATTACCTCCCTTCCCTGTCTTTTATCTACCTTTCCCTTCCTCTCATTGCTTTCTACCGTTTCTCCTTTCCCTGTCGTTTACCTCTCCTCCCATCCCTCTTTTCTACCTACCTTTCCTCCTTTCCCTCCCTTTTACCCATTTCTTCCCTTACCTCTCCTTTGCCTACCTTCCAACCACTCCTTCCATCCTTTCCGTTCGTTTTCTTCCCTCTCCTCCCCATATTTCCATTCCTCCTCTAAGTTCCTTCCTCACCTCGTTTACTCCACCCCTCTTTTCTTTACCTTCAAGCATGCCTTCCTTTGTGTCTTCTTTCATCCCTCCTTTCTTCCCTTTCCATTTTTCCCCAAATCCTTCAGTCCGTACACCTTTCCTCTCCTCCAAGTGGTGGCTGTAGGGCTGGGCAAATTGGGCTTTAACCTAGGCGCCCCTCCTCACAAAGGGGCCCCCAGTTTTGGCTAGAATAATATTAATGTAAGATATACCATTTTAGTTTTATTCTTTCACTTAACATCACAGTTAAGTAAAAGCATGTTAGAACTTGGACTGTTATGTAGAAAAGCCACTGGTATTTTCACATCAGTATAGGAAAGTCACTTTATGCTGGAAGTTCCCATGTGTCTCCTGTCTAGGGCCCCCTGAAGTGTTAAGGCCATTGCTGTTGACAACCATATCACATTCTATGGGTGGGTTAGAATTCCTTAGTATGGGAAAGTGACCAAGGCAACTGTATCAGTTTGTGGTGTGGTGGTACCGTAGTTTGTGGTGTGGTGGTACCGTAGTTTGTGGTGGTACCGTAGTTTGTGGTGGTGGTGGTGGTAACTGTGGTAGTTTTAATTCTTTATCAGATCGTAATAGCAGTAATATTGGTGTATGCTTCATCATCATCATCCCAGCTGATCAGTTACCTTTATGTAACGAATGTTCTAAAAAGGCCGGAGAGGGTGGAGGAAGGAGGGAGGGTGGAGGAAAGGGGGGGAGGGACGGAGGGAGGTGGATGAAGCCGGCATGAAGGAAAGAGGATGGAGAGAGAGAGAGAGAGGTGGAGAAAAAGAGGAGGAAAAGGAAGAAAAGAGTGGTTAGGAGAGAAGAGGGAGAAAAAGAGGAGGAAGAAAAGGGAGGGAAAGAGAGAAGGGACAAGGAGGAGGGGGAAGGGATGGAGGAAGCCGGCATGAGCGGAGGGAGGAAACTAGCGGGGGTGAGTGGGGGGAGGGAGGGAGGGAGGAAGGAAGTCGAGATGGCTGAAGAATCGAATGAGGACGGGCTGTCTGGCATAAGCAACGACCGGTGATGGATCTCTCCCATGTAAGGTAAACCATTTTCCTTTTTTATTGCACATGAGGCCCTTTGAAACGTACTCTGATGGCTGAAATTGCAATAGCTGAAAACAGTATAGCAGAACTGTGTGTGGAGGTGGGGATGGGGTCTTTGTGTGGAATTTGTTGTGGGGTTTGTGTGTGCAGTTTGGTGTAGTGGTGTGTGTGTGGAGTTTGATATGGGGTCTGTGTGGAATTTTGTGAAGGGGTCTGTGTTTAGAGTTTGGTGTAGGGGTCTGTGTGTGTGG
>JAGKTI010009116.1:10690-31788 GCA_018397915.1 Birgus latro
GGGGCGTGAGTTGGAGAGGAGGCAGCCTGACGAACACTGATATTCTTTTGAGGGCACCCCTTCTGGATCAAGAGGTTTCTGCTGTAGAGGGCTGCCACCACGACAACTACCGAAACTACCACCTACCACTGCAACCACAACCATCCCACTAACCACTTCTGTGCTATCGTTGAAGGAAGCATTGAACTGGATACTAAGTTGTTGAGTATGACGGAGCCTTTTTAATCCTATTATAATTGTTAGTATTTTTTTTTTTTGTGCTTGCTGCTTTCATATGGCTTCATTTAGCTTAGGATTTTCTGGAAGGGCTAGGTGTATTAACTTCGACAACTAAGTTATAAAAATTTGGTACATAGTTTCTCACCTGACAAAACTCCCCAGCCCTTTTTTTTCAGTTACTTGATGTTTAAGATTATGGAGGGTAAATTTGACTACTGGTCTTTCATAGTAACGTGACCCAGATTTTCATTCTTTTGTAGCCTATTTCACATACCTTATTGGTTGAAAAGGTGGTGTGGTTCAACAATTCTTCCCATAGCACATAGCTTTATATTTTAGTATTAATTTAGTATTACAACTTAGCATTCAAGATGGAGATGGCAGTTTTAGGCAAAGTTAAAGTAAAAGCAGTACTATATAGTAATTAAGGACTCATTCCTAACTCCTAGCTAAGGCTCTTCAAATTCCATGCTACCACAGCTTTGAGTTATGGGACTGGGCCGTTTCCATCAGTTAAACCAGCTGTAGGAGCAAGAATATGTAGCTCATACATTACTGAAATCAAGAAGCTATATATATATTTTTTTTTACTGAAGCCAGGCCTAAAATTGCTCTCTCCATCTTTATTGCAGAGTTGTATAATTTATAAAGGCTCCAACATGCCTTCATGCATCGGCCATGGTCACCTAATGACAGCTCTCCATGCTGAGTGAGCTTTGGTACCCTCCCTAATCAATCCCTTATCCCTAAGGTCATACAGTGTGACCTTGTCCCAGGACTTTTTCGGTCAGCCTCTTGCAACCCTACCCTCTACATTCACACTTCACCTTCCTCACCCATTTGTCATTCTCCACCCTCTCCACATACCTAAACCATCTCAACTTACCTCATTTTATCACAACACCAGTACACTCCAGTCCAATCTTTCCTCTCAACTCTTCAATTGTAATTCTGATCCCCCCTAGTCAGAGGTTAACACTAGAATGATGTTGGTCATGAAGCGCTGGAGAAAGAATGTAGAGTTTAGTATTGTTTCTGTCACTGAATTACATGAAACAAGTTGCAGGACAAATATGTAGGCCAGGTTAAGGTAGCAGGACTTGTTTAAAAATGCCTTCCACAAACCAAGCAACCATACTATTTTCTTAATGACATCAGTCTTGAATATGGAGTTGTAAGGATAGATTAACACTGAAATATATAATGCTATTTTCCGTTCAGTTTGGTCAAAAAATGGCAGCTCTCCATCTTAACTAAGTAGATTAAGGTGCTGCAATCTTCAGTTGGCCTAGAATTGCAATCTCACCACCTAGAAACCAGAATTGTAACAATGAATATTACATGAATAGATGCATACTAAAATGATGCTAGTCAGTGTTGTGGGAAAATTAATAGCAGTTGAATTTTTTTTGCTATACCTGTAATTGGCAGGAAAAAGACATCTGGACACAGTTAAGGTGAAAGAACAGGTGTCTATATCGACAGTGTCTTCTGCTGTATTGTGCATGTATTTGTACTATATTTCAACCTTTCATACTAATGTCGGTATTTATACCTTTACATGTTATAGTGGTGATCCCAGCTTTATGTTTGTGAGAACGAAATATCTGATGCAAGATGGTCTGTGCGGAGTGGCTGGAGTGGTGGGAGTGAAGCTGCCTAGAGTGTTGGGAGAGGCCTGAAGTGGTGAGAGTGCAGTGAAGGAAGGGGACTTTATAAACACAAGTGAAGAAGTTTGTTCAGGTAAGCACTGTAGCACATTTGTCAAACCTGACAGATCCCTAACCCCTTTCAGCTTAGTTGTTGGCCAGATGTAGTGAGATTGGAAAGTTTGAATTGAAAAATAGCTATTCATGCATCAGACTAACACACTAATCTGACTCTTGCAACCAAGATTTAGTATAGGTAATGTGGGTTGGCCCAGTTCAGTTTGCTGAATAATTTTGATTTTTCTAAAGTTAACAGTTTAAAGTAATCCAGTGTTTTCTCATCATAGATGTTAACCAGCCATATCCAAAAGTCTCTAAGGAATAGGTGTTGGGGAGCCTCCTTACCCTACCAGAATATTGGCCTTCAACTTTGCCTTAAATTATCAGTCCTGAAGGCTCAGATGTGAACCAGGTGGACTGCAGGCTTAAGCTACCCCTCTCCTTCAGTCCACCATCTTCCCTTCATTGGATAGGGAAGTGTTGAATGTTTTTTTAATCGGGGAGATGTGCAGGCCTGTCAGGGCCAACACAGGGTCTCTTCAGCTTCCCATTTTTTAAGAAGGCTTGTTAAATATAATAATCCTGCATGTGACTGCTTCTTCTCCTGCTTGTGACTGCTTCTTCTTCGCCTGCTTGTGACTCACTCTCCTCCTGCTTGTGACTCTCTGTCTCTCCTGCATGTGACAGTCTCTCCTCCTCCTGCATGTGACNGCCTCTCCTTCTCCTGCTTGTGACTGCCTCTCCTTCTCCTGCTTGTGACTGCCTCTCCTTCTCCTGCTTGTGACTGCCTCTCCTTCTCCTGCTTGTGACTGCCTCTCCTTCTCCTGCTTGTGACTGCCTCTCCTTCTCCTGCTTGTGACTGCCTCTCCTTCTCCTGCTTGTGACTGCCTCTCCTTCTCCTGCTTGTGACTGCCTCTCCTTCTCCTGCTTGTGACTGCCTCTCCTTCTCCTGCTTGTGACTGCCTCTCCTTCTCCTGCTTGTGACTGCCTCTCCTTCTGCTTGTGACTGCCTCTCCTTCTGTTTCTCCTCCTGCTTGTGACTGCCTCTCCTTCTTGTGACTGCCTCTCCTTCTTGTGACTGCCTCTCCTTCTCCTGTCTGTGACTGCCTCTCCTTCTGCCTGTGACTGCCTCTCCTTCTGCCTGTGACTGCCTCTCCTTGTGCCTGTGACTTTTTTTTTTTTCATCTAGACTAAAATACTGTTTCAGAGGTTACCGCAGCAGATATAGATAGATTTATATAAAGCACAGAGGGAGTGTGGTGAATTATCTTTAGGGGTATTAGCAATGTGTACAGTTGTTTGCCTTCAGTTACATAAAATTAGTTTTGATAAACTCAATCGATAAATATGAAATCCACCTGTCATTTGGCCATCATAATAATATCGTTACAAAAATGGATTAAAGAATCCCCCGAGCTAGACCTTACAATGAGATCCTATAGCCCCGCTAGGTAACAGGAGGGCGCTACTCCTCCCGGCACGGCAGTCCCGGGCGCGGCTCGAACTCGCGACCCCCCGGTCCCGAGCTTGAGTTTAAGTGGATGTGTTTGCAACTGTCGGTCATTTACTGTAGATGTCTGGGGGTCTAATGGGTTCAGGTGGTCCAGCTGGATATGCTTTGGAATATTAGGTCTTTTTTAGGTTTAGAATTTAAACTTCTGATCTTTTGATGATGTAGTTGGCAGGTGTTTGGATGTTAGGTGTGTTAGTGTATAATTAGATGAGATTAGTGTGCATAGGTGCCTGGTGCCTCAGCAGGCACAGTTTAGTAATTGTTTTGGGAGTGGTTCAGTTCCATCAGATGAAAACTAATGATTTTTTTTCCCCCCAATATTTGCAGGTTGTGAGTTGACGTAGAAGGTTGATGAAGATCGTATCAAGATGGCAAGACCAACCCAGTTGTGTAAAGGAAAATGCTTGGTTTCAAGAAGAGTGGTAATGTGTTAAATCTACATCTCTCTTTTTGCTTTAATTTGGCCAAAAATTACCATGCTAGTCATGAAGGCTGTGATAAGGGTTTAACTTTGGCCTAAAATTACCATCTTTGAATCTTAAATGTTTACCTGTAACTGTAACGTTAGTGATGCTGATCAGGAAGAAGTGCTATAGAAAGGATGTAGACCCATTGCTGTCAGAATTAAGTGAAGTAAGCTGCTAGAAAATAAATCTTGGCCAAATTAAGGTGAAAGAAGTATAGTTGTTTTATTGCTAGTCACAAAGTGCTGTGGAAAGTTAGTGAAAGAACTATGGTTGTATATACAGAAAGTCCTCGTTTACATTTATTAAATCAAAGTACAGTAGTTTACTCATTTTGTCTCCAGGGTCGTTTATATGCTGGTCATGGTGCTGAATCATTTTTTCCCCAGAGCCTTTGGCTACATGAACATGGTAGACTGCAGGCTGAATTTGCCCCTCTGTAGTCCATCATTATCCTTAAGGAGGATAGGGAGGGAATTAAAGGGTGTTTTGTTAAATCGGATTGTAAAGTGAGGGACTAGAGGTTACTGATCAATCCCAGTCTGTGACAAGCAGACTCATCAACCACAGGCAAGCAACAGCCCCTGGAGGGTCACCCTATGCAGTGAACCAGTGTTCTCTTGTGGCAACCACCCTGCTTTGTAAATGGTTTCCAGGGTTGCAGGAAAAGTTAGCTGGTTATATGGTTACCACCAAGCATTGGAAATGGTTAGGCTTGTCACTTGGTATAGGACCACCCGAAGTGGAAAGAAGAGGAAAAGTGACTGGAAGGAAAGGGAGAAATAGGAAGAAAGGAGACACAGAATAATGAGGTGAAAGAAGCAGCAGCCAGTTCTACATAGTGGACTGTGGTTGCCACAACCTACCACTTGAGGGACAAGTAACCAAGGGGACTCATGAAGGCAGCCTTCACCTGTGCTATAAGATGAGTAACCAAGGAGACGGCACCACCCCTTGAAGAAAACCCACTCCCCTGCATATAAAGTTTCCTTGTTATAGCATGTTTTCAAACCTTATAGATCCCTATTCCATTATGTCTCGGTTGATGGCAGTGTGTATGGAGGGTTGATATGACTAGTAAACAAAAGTGATATGTAGTGCTGGTGGCAGTACTGTTAAAAGCAGAGGAAGTGTGGCCATGTGTGGTTTGCCAAAAGGGTGTGGGAAGTAACTCCAGCTTGTGTACTGTTTGTGTTAAGTGGGTGTATAAGAGATGTAGTGGTATTAGAGCTTGACTGCGAGATAACTGATTTCATGTGTGTGGTGTGTCAGGGAGACCAGGTGGATATTGTCAGGTGTGAAAGGATTTTTCTTGCTGGGAAGTCTCTGGGAGAGAGTTGTTACTTGGGGACAGTGTGTTGGAGGTAGGACTGGAGCTGTTTCTGTGGCCACAGTGAGGAGTGGTTGGAGGAGGTTCAGGGTGCTGTTGCCTCTTATAACGTTGAGAGGGTTTTCCCTCTGCGCTGAGGGATCTTTGTGTGCAGCATGTGTTAGGAGTGCAATGCTGTATGGTAGTGGGGCCTAGGTAGTAAAGGAAGAGGATATTCGTAGGTTCAAACATGCAGAAATGACAATTAGATGCATGTGTATTGAGTGCATTTCTTTGAATGACAGGCCTGGGGAAGGCTGTTAGGATTGTGATTGAAGGGTTAAGAGGAAAGAGGGATTTGAATGTATTTGTGTAGTGATGGAGGGGTAGATTGAGATGGTTTGGGCATGTGAACTGGAGGGCGGATGACAACTGGGTGTGGAGGGTGAGAGGTGTGAATGTTATGGGTGGAGTTGAGAAGCAGACCAGAAAAGAACTGGGATGAAGTCATAGTGACATCAAGGATAAGAGACTTAACAGGGAGGTTGTCAGAGATTGAGCAGTATGGAGAGCTGCCATTAGGTGACCAAGGCAGACTCAAGTATGTTAGAACCTTATAAACAAAACTAAGTAACCAAGGAGACTAATTCATACATCATAGCTAAGGATCATCTAACTATGCAAGCTCTTTATTTTGTGGGGGCCCAGTTCTGTCAGATGAATAGACTGTCTAGATGAAACTTGAGCAGGGTATTTTTTTTTTATTACCAGGTGGAAGGAATACTGTTTGTTTAGACCATAGCTGTGACCTTAAACGTGGACATCTGTATATGCACTGTGTATTTGTGGATGTGGGAACATTGCTTGGCCATTTAGTCAGACCCTTTTAATATTTCAATTTTCATTCCTGTAGATTTTTGTATATTGTGGCCCACATTAGCCCACATCCATTCCTTATATATTTTTTATATGTGCTGACCATAAAACATTTTCTTAATGCTAATAAATGAGTCTGCTTTATTATACATGTTTTAATACTTTATCTAGTGGAGTACTTATTTTTCGCCTTTAAGATTTTTGTAATATGAAAAAACAGCTTGATTTTGACAAAGCAGTCATAGAATTTCCAACATTTTGGAAATAGTAAAATTAAGTGTTGTTCAATCCTCAGTTGTTTTGTCGATTAAGTATTTGGGGGAATTTTAATCAAATTACAAGACACAACCCAAGAATTGCTGCTTAAGAAAAATCCATACTCCAAGTGCACAAGCAAAAAATCATTTGAAATTTGACATATTGCTGACAGTGTCACATCGTGATGAAGCGTGCCAGTTTTTATTCCCTTTGACTACAACTGTTGCATCTTTATCTCTCTTCTATCACTTCTTCAGTGGTTACTGGTCCTCAACTGTCTGCTTTTAATCCATCCATCCACAATAGCACCTATCTAGCAGCAAACTTTCATCCCCTTCTGTCCAGCTCTGTAATGCAAGTTAACTGTTACTCCCAGTGGTTCATGTATGCAACAGATCAAATTTAGAACTGCCTCCCTCTGTTTGTATCTGCCCATGACCTCCAGTGTATCCAGGCACCTCGAAATGAACATATCTTGAATTTTTTTTTCCCAGCCTATGGCTCTTCTGTCCTTGTGTTAAGAAAAATATTTTCTAATAATTAAATCTTGCTGGGAACATCTTTGCCGAAAAATTAGCTGCTCTAGTGTTCATCTTATGTTTGTCTTAATCAGCAACCAGTCGTATATTATAAAATGGCTGAGTAGGCCAGGAACAATTGACTGAAGATCCAGACATTTTATTTTCTATCATTAGTTGCCTACTTGCAGCAGACCACGAGTGATAAATTTAGATTTCAACCAGTCTTGGTTAAGATGTGTGTCTTGGTTTATTATATGATCAAGAAATTAATAAGGGGTGTAAACTGTAGGAAGTTGTTCATAACAGTGTAAGCTGACTTTTTTTTTTAGGGAAGAAAGTCTTAAAGGCGAGAAATGTTACTTGTTAAATATATAACTTGTGGCCTTATCATTGGAGTGAATTTTGTAAAGGATGCATTGTGAATGTTAGATACACATTATTATGCTGGCATTCTGCATGAGTCTAGTCAGAAATGATAGTTCATTCTGTTGCCTTTTGCTCCAAAAAATTAGAAATTGGAGACTGAGGATGAAATGGAGGGATGGAGTGGAGTGAGAGAATTAACCAGGAGAGTGTATGTGAGTGAGATGGAAGGGGAGACCAAGGATGTGATGGAGGGATGGAGTAGAGAGGTATAGGAGAGAGGATTGTGTAAGATGGGTGGGATGGAGAGAGAGACTTAATAGGAGTGTATGTGGGTGAGGTGGAGGTGGGGGCTGAGGATGAGATAGAGGGATGGAATGGAGTACATAAGAGAGGGGGGGTGTAAGTTGGGGGACTGGAGAGTAGGAGACTAGCTGGGAGAGTGTATGTGATTGAGGTGGAGGGGGGGGAGGCTACTGAGAATGAGATGGAAGGATGGAGTAGAGAGGTATATGAGAAAGGGGTGTTTAAGCTGGGGGGAGGGTTGCAAAATGGCAGGGAATAGGGAGGGAATTTGTACCCTTACAGGATTAAGGAAGTCTGGCTATAGGTATAGACAGATGGTTCATCAGCACCTTCACATTCTCTGTTATGGTAATATGGCCATGAGTTACATATTTGTAAAAAGATTTATTTGTTTGCTGAGAATCTACTCTGAACTTTAACTCGGCCTAAAATTTTAACAAATCCAGCCTGAATTAAGAGTTGTAATAGTAGAATCTTAAAACATTTCTAGTCACAAACCTACTATGAAAAGGATTTTGAGCCATAGCATTGCCTCTCTATGCCTTGAATTGACACAGCTGGAAGAGAATGAAAAGTAGGCCTAAGTTAGTGAAAAGTATAAAATTATCATGCTTAATGAAATGTGATTTTGTTGGATATTTAACATGCATCACAACCTGCACATGTTAGTATCTTTGAACCCCTTCAGTACCATGATGTCTTTTGTGTTTGTTTTTGACATCCCAGATGATCTTATTCAGGTTTATTCTTGCTGCTGCCAGTCTTTTTTCATCTAAGAAGGATTTGTCATACCATTGCTGCTCTGTCCTTCCCCACCCCTCCAGTATGCCACCCCTTGCTATACTCAACCATGCCCTCCTCATTAAATGTGTGCTGTCAGCAGGAATAAAACTTCCTCATTCTGAAGGGGTTAATTGGTCCTACTCAGTTGATACATGCCATGTTGACTGATAGTAACATTGCTCAGTTTTGAGTGATAGAGGAGTAACTGGTATTGAAACTGTGGCATGTTTGATGAGTAGGGTGCAATTTTTGTGTAAAAAAATATTTTATTAATTTTTAACATGCATTAATGCAAACACAGGCTGCATGGTTGCACAGAGTGTTTAGCAGTGCATGTTAACAAAACCCTTCTCATCTTTTGTTGACTGCCATGTTTACTTGTATAGCTCTGCTCGGCTTTAGCTGAGTAGAGCAATACGAGACGTGGCATATAACAAGTGATGAGAAGGGGACGCTCTTGGAAGCATAAAAGTCAGGGGCGCCGAACCTATCTCGATAAATGGGCCAAGAAAATACGGACTGGCAACCCTCACAGCTTGGGTTACCAGTCCATATTTCTCTGGCCCATTTATCGAGATAGTTTTTTTTTCCTACTCCAACACTCTTATGTATATATACTGTGGAAATAAAACCAATGTCTTTTTACAATGTCTTTACTATATACCTTTTTGGTACATATATATATTATTTGTATATATATATTAAAATGTGGACTTTGAAAAAATATCAAAGAATACCAAGACATATATGAACAGTATGAAAGCAAGATCACTTCATTCTGTTCATATATGTCTTAGTATTATATTCTTTGATATTTTTTCAAAGTCCACATTTAGCACACATTGTATGATGGAGAAATCACTTTGTACTATATATAGAGAAGCCGATTGATGAAAAAAAAAATATGCACTGAAAATTTTTTGGACTTAAAAACATTTTTAACTGAGAAGATGCCTCAGAACGTATAAAACCTGAATTTGAACTTTTATCAACTTATAAAAATAGAGATAAAACATGACATCAGTAAAAGATGGGCTTCATATAACTTGAAACAGGTCTTATGAACATGCAAGAGCTGAGCATGAACAAATATTCACAAAGATGTTCTGCTTGTGGCATGATAACTATAGAAGCAAAGAAATACAATGAAATATGAGTAAAATTACATAAGGGGCAAGGCAAGGGAGGGAAGAAGACAGCAACATATGAGAGCAGGGCAGAGGATGGACAGGCTGGCAGATAAAGGTGAGTATGGCAGGGCAAGACAGGACACAACAAGGCAAGAACAGCAGAACTTAAGAGATGATAGGGCAGGGCAGGACACAGTAAGTGTGCAAGGGAGGGTGGTGGTGGTGGTAGGGAGGGTTGCAGGGTGGTGGTGGTAGGGAGATTGGATGGGTGGTATGGTGAAGAGGAGGAGAAGAGTAGGAAGAAAAAAAGGCTGAAGAAGAATGAGAACAACAAGAAGAGGAGGAGGAAATGGATGGAGGAAGGAAGCCTAACACAGTAACAATAAACATATGAAATAATGTAACACAGAGAAAAACAAATTTTTCATTTGTACTGTAGTATAATGCCAACAAGATGTGTCATGAATTTAAGCTTCAGAAACTGCTTGTCAGAGTAAAATAACAACAATAATAATAATAAAAACAAACTGTGAAACCCCTATCAGTAATTCCTCATTGAAGACACTTTCACTAAGTACTGTTTCTTAATTTGTCAAAGTACACACACTTTTTGCAAACTTCTTAATCACAAAGGTGTGCTGTGAAAGATCAAGGTTAATTAACCTACATTATAACATTCTAATGAAGCATTAATAAATATCTTGATATTTAGTTGGTGTCTTGAATATGATCCTTAAATGCCTGAGAAAAAGTCCCTCTTGCTGGGACCTAACCCTAACTTCAAGCTATGTTCACTTATCAGCAATTTACAGCAATATATTTATCAATTAATTATTAAATGAGGAATTACTTTTTGCTGGCATTATACACAAATGAAACTCACAATTTACACATATTCAGTTTGTAACAGTGTAGAAAATGTGCCTTTAAATCTCAGATGTGTTAAAAAAGTTTCAGTCCTATGCATATACAGTACATACTGAGGTGATGCAATTACCTTGAAATTCAGAGTGCATGTTGGGCCTGTAGCTGTTCGGTATTTTTGTATCATTCATATCATATCATTTGTAATGGCTCCAACATGCTTGTGCTGGCCCTGATTACCTAATGGCTGCTTGATCTCTGGCAGCCTCCCTATTCAGTTCTTATCCCAGGTCCTTTTCAGTCTGCCTCTTGCAACCCTACCCACGATGTACACACTTCTCACCTTCCACACCCAATTGTTATAAATATATGGTGCTGGGAAGGCATCTTCATGAGGTGGCACTGATATAACCAGGCCATGTCCAGTGAAAAGGACCAGACGCTCACTCAATGATCATTTAAGCCTCTGGAATCCTGACTACCTCACATTTTCCTCTGCATATGTGCTTCATAATTATCAACTCCATGACTTTCCCATTCCACACCAACACCAATGCAATACCAGTTGGTGTTCTCAATGCCAAAGATCCCTCATGGCTAAACACACAGACACATAACAACCAAGGGACTCTCAATCCTGAAAAACACGCACACGTAAATATCGTAAACAACCACCACACCCTAACACGACCTCCACACAGGCTTATGAGGCTTCCTCCTCCCCCAAACCTCACTATATACCTCTTCGCAATAAGTTAGTTAGTTTTTATCTGACAGAACTAGACCAATCCCATGAAGCTTAGTGAACCTGAGTTACAACACAGGAATGAGTCTCCTGGTTACTAGTTAAACTGCCCCTCTAGTCTGACCACACTTTGTCAGAGGAAAATAAATGGATTATGGCCATACAAACCACCAAGGAAATTGTACTACAACTATCGCTTGACCACTGCCCCAAATTACTAAAAATGCAACCTCCATCCAAATGAAATATGTGACCATTTTTGTGTGTGTTTTATTTTGTCCCCCTTAAGGGATTTAGGCATCTGGCAACAGACAGACTAATGGACAGAGAAATATTTAATCCTGTACATACTACCTAGCCACTACAGCCATTCAAAAACCTACAACACTACATGCACTGCATCAACATCCATCTTCCTCCTCTACCCACCATTACACTTCCCTCTTCCTCCTCTACCCGACAATGCACTTCCCTCTTCCTCCTCTACCCACCACTAAATTTCCCCCTTCTTCCTCTACCCTACACCACACTTCCCTCTTCCTCCTCTACCCAACACTACACCTCCCTCTTCCTCCTCTCTCTTCCTCCACTACCCTACTCTACACTTCCCTCTTCCTCCTCTACCCAACACTACACATCCCTCCTCTTCCTCTACCCAACACTAAACCTCCCTCTTCTTCCTCTACTTAACGCAACACCTCGCAGAATTTTTTTCCCTACCTAAATGATCTCCATCCTAAAGGGACTGTGCTGTGATGAGCATATTATTTTTCACAGCATAGATCACCGGCCCCAACCATCCACCAACGACTATGGTCATCATCCATCTTTTTTATTTTTATTTTTTACTTTATTTATAAAACTTTTACAAACATATTTCATACAGTACAGTAGCTAAAAAAAGTATTTGTGCATACTATACGAGAATGACTTTTTTTTTAATGCAACGAAGAAGGAACTGAAGGCCAGAAGCCTTCATGACTGTTCCCTCCAAGAAAAAATAAAAATAAAATAGAGCCAACTTTAAGATCCGTTCATTTAGAGATGCCTGGACACACTGCCTTAAGACTGCAGATTTATGGTGATAATTTCTGAAGCATCAAGCTTATAACATCGTAAACAGCTTTATGATACTATTCACAATAACGTATTTTATGATGACCAACTTGTGAAAGCATAAACATTTCAGTAGTGGCTTATATCTTCCAATAAATTGTAACCACTGTCTCAAAACAGTAGTGTGTGTGTGTGTGTGTGTACAATCTTTTCCTGTATTGACATGGCATCCTAAATAAGTGATAATACTGTGAAACGTAATACAGGTCTCCCTCGTTTTACGATGTTTCGTTTTACTGTAGTTCGCATTTACGATCATTCTTCTTTAGTACCATTCGCTTGTTTTACGACTGAGCTCCCCTGCAATTACGACTGGTAATGTGGAGAAATCCCATGCTCACAGGAAGAACACCTGAGAGTTGCGTGGCATACTCACCCCGCGCACACAGTTTCCCGCGCTTTTGCCAACTAAGCATCACTGGGTCCGAGACAATTTGGTGTCAAAACATGGACGATTCCCCCATCAGGATGATTTGGACCCTGGATGATTCCCCGTCACTCTATAAATATACTTAATGTTAATTAATCAATACTTTCAGAACTATATTTCAGGTGGATCCATCAATGTCTATATTCAGTAGCACAGGCATTGGATATTATTTATTAGTTGCACCTTTAGTCAATAATTAACTTGTTTCTTCCTCACTGTAGTCACCTTTGAATTATATTCTAGCGTCACTCACAGCTGTTTTCATTAATGATGGCGAATTATCTTATTATTGTGACGGCGAATAGGAGCATTCGCAGTAAGGAGTGGTTACTAGATACTGCCAGAATTTTTAATTTCTGATTTTATTTATGGTACAATGCATAATTCCTACATACGGGTGTTTTTTCATGCAAATAAAATGTACAAATTTTTCTCATTCATTTTATGTTTGATGCCTAATAATGAAGTTACAAAATACTTTGTGATGTAGTTCATAATTTTGTGATGTTGTTTATATACNATTCTTACATATGGGTGTTTTTTCATGCAAATAAAATGTACAAATTTTTCTCATTCATTTTATGTTTGATGCCTAATAATGAAGTTACAAAATACTTTGTGATGTAGTTCATAATTTTGTGATGTTGTTTATATACATCAAAGGATGAAGATTTATCAGTTTTTACACATATGTACGAATATTTCTTTATTTATACTTTTATTCAAATACTCCCAGTGGTCACCAGCAAAGACATTGAAAGAAAAAAATAAGATTTTCGTCAGACACTGCGGTTCCTACGGACAGAAGATTGCAGGTGGCAAAGGAACAAACTCGGCAAAGAATCTATGATCTATCCCTCAACTCATATATGCTGAAACGTTTCACTGCCTGAGAAGCAAATAATAGTTAATATAAGTCTAAAGTATTATTATTTACAGATTATATGCATAAAAGTGCTTATATTTCACCAACACCCACCATTATAACCATTGTTAGAATCTGTTATGTATAAGGTAAATAACGATCAGTATGACTGGGTAGCTATATTAGTACAATATTCATCTTTATATGAACTAACACCATTTTAAAGTCATGGATATTGCTGTCAAGTTAAAGTAACAGATTTATCTGCTAAATGAAGATGGAGAAAACGGTCTCGGCTCCAGATCCGCATGTTGCCTGGCGTACGAGTGTTTGTTGACAGATTTTGTAAACATTCACATTAAATATGACATACTTTATATGTGCCGTGGCTGACTGCAAGTCAGATTCAAGAAAGACGACAACAAGAAAGAAGGACGCAAGATATGTCAGAGGCTGGGCCAGGTTCCCATCTGCCACGAAAGAACCAGTAAGAAGAAAAGTATGGGAAGAGAGGTACAGGACTCCAGAGGGAAGTGGGATGGAAAGCCACTCGTACTGCAGGCAGCAACTATCTGGTGGAAACAACTTTTTTTCTTTAATACTTTTGCTGGTGACCACTGAGAGTATTTGAATTAAAGTATGAATCAAGTAACATTCGTACGTATGTGTAAAACCGATAAATCTTTAATCCTTGACGTACAGAAGCAACAGCACAAAACATTCGAACAACATCACAAAGTATTTTGTGACCTCATTATTAGGCACCAAACACACCTTAAATGAATGGAAAAAAATTTGTACATAATATTTTTATGAAAAAACACCCGTATGTGAGCATTATGCTTTATACGCAAAATAAAATCAGAAAATAAAAATTCTGGCGGTATGTAGTATCTGTAACTTGTTTTTGGCCTTCCTGCGGCATCTCCTACTGTCTCGAAACCGTATCACTGCCCAGTCTCACCCACACGGTCATTCAGCCTACAACCCCCGTGTGTCTGTGTGCGTCATTGCCCAGGATATTACTATTTTTCCTTTTCTTCATACTATACCATATTTCATGTCATTGTTTGTGTTATTTCATGTCTTTATGTTTGCAAATGTACCTTCATATGTGATTCAGATGCACTACAATACATAAAACATCATTATTATTGGATATCAGATCATTTGTATGGGTGTTGGGTTTCTTATATACGAGTCCAGGAACGCATCCCTATTTTTCCCATTAAACTTTAAGTTCGCTACACGTATTTTGGTATACAATTGCCTTTCTAGGAACGCATACTGATTGTAAAGTGAGGGAGACCTGTACTGCCACAAGCTAGCCCTGCCAGAGTTCATAACCTGCAGTGGGATGTTTTGTGAATCAGGTTCCTGAATAACAAACTTGGTCTTATGATTCTAAGGCATTCAGTGTCAAGGCAATTTGTATGCACTAAATCCAGTCCAGAGTCATATAAACCCATTCTGTCACTTTTTATTGCTCTTCTTTCCTTTTCAGGTGGCTTTACATTGAGTGACAAGCCTAATGGTTTCTTGTACGCCAGGAAACCATTTACAGTGCTGGATGGTAACCACATAACTAACCCATATGTGTTCCCTACATGTCAACACGTGGGTTGGGGGAGGGTTAGTGCCCCTTTCCGTAAAATAACCAACTCAAAGACAATCGACCACCCTGTATGGGATTATGCCATCTGGCTACTGATAGACTATTTTAGCCAAATATTAGCTAGAACTGTCTCCCTATACTGAGAGACAGTAATCACATAACACTGTTCTTACATGGCAACAATGAACAGAGGTGGGTGAGATCATGCACATCAACCCTCCTGAAATATCACTTGTTACATTTAGAATTTTGGAAACACTCACCTGCACTGATACTTGTTTCAGCTACTGTGTATAGTCACTGCCCAGCAACTACACCCATTCAAAACCTATAGTAGTGCTTTTTCAAAAACACATGTTCTCATCCTACACCTGACACTAAATTTCACAAAGAAATATTTTTTCTCCCCCCCCCTAAAATGACCCCCAATCTACAAGAACTGTGCTGTGAAAAAGCATATGGAATTTCACAGTACAGGACATTGGCTCCGACCATCCGATTTCCACCAATGACTGTGGTCGCCATCCACTTTTTTTTTTAAAATACTTTCACTGGGTGGTAACCATATAACCAAATTTTGGCGCCTGGTGGTTCAGTGGGTAATTTTACGGCACTCCAGTCGGATTGAGCCGGTGAAGGTTTATATCCAAGGGGTGGTTGGGGTTTACTGCTCAAGTAATGCCACTTAGGGATGAGTGAGGCTGGTCATTCTTATCTTAAACGTCAGGACCAACTTGCCGAGCCCCGGGCGCTACGTTCCTCATGGGGCAAAGTAGGATTGGATGATGTATGAATGAAACTTTATTTTTGCTAGGCCTATTTCAGACTGTACATAACCACTACCTAGATATACATGGCCACTACAGCCATTCAAAAGTCTCCAGCCCAACAGAAGCCTTAAAAACCATCACAAGACACCCACCCTTCAGAAAGAACCCTACCAAGAGAAACATGAGTACACCTATGCTCTCTGTCTACCTTGGTCTAAGGAAGCATTTTACTCTCTCATGAATGCCTAACTTCAAGAATACAGTACATAAGCACTAAAATATGATGCTTGTTATGATAAAATGCTATGGAGAGAGTGTAATCATCTTCAAAAATATCTGCTCTCATCCTATACCCAACACTAAATTTCACAAAGATATTTTTTTCTACCCCCCTAAAACGACCCCCATTCCAAAGGAACAGTGATGCGAAAAACATATGGAATTTCACAGTACAGGTCATTAGCTCTGACCATCTGCAATACAAGTATGTGATTTCTGCCAATGGCTGTGGTTGTCATCCACCTTTTTTTTATTTTTTCAACTTTATTTCTACTATTTCAGACTGTACATAGCTACTATATAGATATACATGGCCACTACAGCCATCCAAAAATCTCCAGCCCATCAGGAGCCTTCAAAAACCATCACCAGACACCCACCCTTCAGAAACAACCCTACCCAAAGAAACAACTATACCTACACACTCTCTCTCTCTCTCTCTCTCTCTTTACTCCAATTTGGTCTAAAAATGGCTGATGCTCTCTCATGAATGCTGGGATGTAAGAATACAGTACACAAGAACTAAAATTTGAAGCCTGTCATGATGAAAAGCTATGGAAAGAATGTAGGTCTGTTATATTTCCTTCCTCTGTCACTGAACAATGTGAAAAAAGCTGCAAAGGTATATAACCAGACTCCAACACAGTCATCATCTTTCTCTACTTCAATGCTAACACCTAATACAACTATCAAACAATGCACTATGGCCACAGTGTAATGCCTCCTCCCACACCACAACACACTCACCACACATACCACACTATTGCATCACACAACCACAAAACACTCACCACATGTACCACAGTGTAATGCCTCCTCCCACACCACAACACTCACACCATATGTACCACACTTTCACACCACACTGCCACAAAACACTCACCACATGTACCACATTGTAATGCCTCCTCCCACACCATACCAAACTCACCACACTACCACAACAGACAATTCTTCAACACACATCTTTGGGGCTGCCAGGATTTCTGTAGTCAGTCAAGTGAGATTACAAGCCAAGATTTACTAATATGTAGTGAATATTCTTCAAAACTACATAATCTTGACCTAATAGGTTTATCATGTATTAACAAAGGAATAAAATATAAGAACTGATTTTTATGCTTGAAGGGAAGGTGCAGGGAAACACTCTCAGTACAGGTGATGGGAGGGTAAGAGGCCTGTAATGATTTCTAGCACTAGGGCAAGGTTTCTCTCTCTCTCTCTCTCTCTCTCTCAATTTTATTTCCAACTAGAACCACTTGAGGTAGGAACCAGGAACAAAGAATGAGCAAACTTTAAAGTGGAAGAACTATCAGTATCATACCTAGTGACCTGGACTATCATCATCATTACCATCATCGTAACCAATTATTTTTCAATCATCGTAACCATTTTTTTTTTCTTTTCCAAGCAGTCATCACCCCCTTATTCATTTTTTTTAACATATGGATAAAATGTATAGGGCCCATAAAGCAAAGAGGAAATCTCATAGAGAGAGAAACTGGCCAACTACATGCCCAATGAAATGGCTCATATACTCATTCACTCACCATTCAAATCCCAGAATCTTCAGCACACACACACACACACACACACACACGGGTCGTAGAGACGGAGCTGCTCCTTGATCGAGGGGAAATAATCGCAGAACTAGCAGCGAAAAGGAGATAGCCTATTGTGATTATGTGGTTGAATGCGTGAGTGGTGGTCCCGTCGGATATTAGTTAAAAAAAAAAAAAAAACGCAAGTTTCGGCCCTAAAAATACAAGACAAAGTGAAAAAGAAAGTTTCCATATGGTTGCATCATGGCGGAGAGAGAGACGGAAGATTGTTTACAACTGGCGAGGGGAAATTTGCGGGCTTCTCCGAGCTAAATGTTGGCAAAGGAAGTGATAAGCTGCAACAAACAAGAGTAGCAGGAGTAGAGAAAACGGCAGAGAGGAATGTCCAGGAGTTAAAAAAGGTATGGGAAGTAATTAAGCAGCTGCAGGAACGGACCATAGAGCAAGAGAGAGAGAGCAAAGTCCTACAGAATAGACTGGAAAAGGTTAGCACACGTAGTGAGGAACAAGAAAAAGAAGTTACAGAATTAAAGGCGAATAATGAATCCGCATCAAATGAAATAAAACAGCTGAAGAGGGAGAATAAGAATTTGGAAGAAGAAAGGGACAGAATAAAAAGTAAACTAGATGAATACGAATCAAAATCGAGGAGGCAAGATGAGCATATTCAGGAAATCATGGAGCAACATAAGGGGTGGAAGAAAATACAGGAGGAAGGAAATGTAAATTTGAAGGAAATCATAGAGCAACAAAGTAAGGAAAAAGTGGAAAAGGAAGTGGTTAGAGTACTAAGAAGTAGAGAATCTTTGGTTAGGGACGTAGCAGACAAGAAAAAATGTGTGATAATTTCAGGATTAAAAGAAAAACGAATGACAGTGAGATCTGAAAGAGAAAGAGAGGAACTGAGCAAGGCTAAATAAATAATATCACTGGTTATGGAAGGAAACAATGAAGCCCAAGAAGAGACTGAAGAAGTGTTTAGGTTAGGAAAGTACGAGGATGGTGGGGCAAGGCCCATGAAAGTAAAGTTTAAGTCCCAAGTAATAGTGAATGAAATCATAAGTAGAACGTGGAAATTGTCAGAGAAAGAGGGGTTTAAAAATGTTTGGATTAGGAGAGATGCAAATGAAGAGGAAAGAGCTAAATTAAAGGAGTTAGTAAAGGAAGCAAAGATAAAAAACGAACAACGAACGGAGAAAGAGAAGACAGAGTTCTATTGGAGAGTTATGGACCAGAAATTGAGAAAGTGGTATCGACGGAAGGAAGGGGAGACGAGAGTATAAAAAACGATGAAAAAAGTTTGAAAGTGGCGTACACAAACATTGATGGACTAATATCGGCAAGGTTAGAAATCAATGATTTTTTGAGGGCACACGAACCTGATGTTATGTGCTTTGTAGAAACTAAATTGAAAGAAGATATTGATATTCATATGGGAGGTGGGAAATACAAATTATGGAGAAGAGACAGAAAAGAAAAAATGGGAGGAGGAGTGATGATAGCAGTGAAGGACAATATAAACGTAGATACTGTGGAAATGGCAGAGGGCAGGGCCGAAGCCATAAATTTGAAATTAGAAACTGGGGAGAATGGTAAGAGAGATATGGCAGTGGTATATGTTCCCCCTAAGACGAGAGCATGGAATGACGATGAATACCAGGAGATGTTGTCAGACATGGTTAGTTATCTACAGAAAGTGATCGAGAAAAGCAACAATATAATCCTAATGGGTGACTTTAATTGTAAAGAGGTGAACTGGGAGGAATGGGACTCGGGAGGCAGCGAAGATTCGTGGGGCACAAAATTGTTAAATATAGCAATGAATAATGTAATGACACAGTGGGTTAAAGAAGAGACACGATTCAGAGGTGATGACACACCAGCAAGATTAGATTTGCTACTATCCAGGGAGCCTGATGTAATTGAATCATTAAATTATCTGTGTCCTATAGGAAAGAGTGATCATGTGGTCATTGAGTTCCAGATGATGATAGGGAACATGGTGCCAAGAGATGAGCTTTATAGGCAAGGATGATACAACTTTGGGAAAGCAAACTTTGCAGAATTGAGAAAATTTTTTGAAAATGCGGACTGGAGAGGGTTCAGAGAAACAAGAGAGATACAAAGGAAGTGGGATATCTTTTTGGACCTCTACAATTTGGGAGTGGAAAAATATGTGCCAAGAGTAAGTGGGAAAGAAAACAGGAAAAAGGTGTGGTTTAATAGAAGGTGTATAATAGCAAAAAAAGAGAGGGACAAGGCATGGAACCAATGGAGAAAGAGAGGTAATATCAGAACAAAGGAAGAATATAAAAGAACTAGAAATGAATATACAGGAATACGTAGAGAGGAAGAAAGGAACTTTGAAAAAGGTATAATTGACAAATGTAAGGATGAACCCAAATTGTTTTATAGATTTGTTAATGGCAAATTGAAGCAAAGGGAAGGAATCACCAAACTGAAAGTAGAAGGAGAGGTCTACAAGGATGCAGTAATGCAAGCTGAAGTAATGAACAAATGCTTCCAATCGGTTTTCACTAAGGAAAGGAAGTTTGTGGAAGGAGAGGAAGTGATTAGAAATGTAGTGATAAAAGATATAAAAGTGGAAGTGCAGGAAGTGTATAAATTACTGGGAGCTCAAGATGTAAGGAAGGCCCCAGGACCGGATGGAATCTCTAATTGGGTACTGAAGGAATGCAGAGAACAACTGGCGGATAAGATTCACAATTTAATTGTGTGCTCCTTGGAAGAGGGGAAAGTGCCTCGGGAATGGAAGAGGGCAAATGTGGTGCCAATCTATAAGGGAGGAAACAAGGAAGAACCCCTGAATTATAGACCAGTGTCCCTAACCAGTATGGTTGCGAAATTGTGTGAGAGAATCCTGAAAGATAGATGGATAAAATATCTGGAAGAGATGAATATTTTGACTGAAAGTCAGTTTGGATTCAGAAGTGGAAGGTCATGTGTTTCCAACTTGTTGAGCTTCTACTCAAGGGCGATTGACGTGCTACAGGAGAGAGACGGTTGGGTGGATTGTGTGTACTTAGATTTGGAGAAGGCCTTCGACAAAGTACCCCACAAGAGACTATTATGGAAATTAGAGCATATAGGAGGACTGAAGGGAAGCCTCCTGGAATGGATGAGAGACTTTTTGAGTGACAGACAAATGAGGACAGTAATAAAGGACAGGACATCTGGATGGAGGGAAGTAACAAGTGGTGTCCCACAGGGCTCGGTGTTGGCACCAGCAATGTTCTTGATTTATGTAAATGATATGGTAGATGGAGTGAACAGCTACGCAAGCCTGTTTGCTGATGATGCAAAGATCTTGAGAAAGGTAGAGGTTGAAGAGGACTGTAAAATGCTACAGGAGGATCTGGATAGGATATATGATTGGAGCC
>JAGKTI010009117.1:0-16969 GCA_018397915.1 Birgus latro
TCTCTCCCTCGCTCCTGGTGAACTGGAGGTATTTCTCTCCCTCGCTCCTGGTGCATTGGAGGTATTTCTCTCCCTCGGTCCTGGTGAATAGCAGGTATTTCTCTCCCTCGGTCCTGATGTATTGGAGGTATTTCTCTCCCTCGCTCCTGGTGCACTGGAAGTATTTCTCTCCCTTGCTCCTGATGACCTGCAGGTACATCTCTCCCCCTATCAAGGTGAACTGAAGGACCTTCCCTTCCTCTCTCATGAAGAATGGATGGTATTTCTCTTCCTCTCTCATGAAGAACTGAAGGAATTTCTCTCCCTCTTTCCTGGAGAACAGAAGGAATTTCTCTCCCTCTTTCCTGAAGAACTGAAGGGATTTCTCTTCCTCTCTCCTGTACGAGGGATGGAATCCCTCTCCCTTCCTCCTGTGTCTCCCTATCTCTCTCTTGCCCCTTATCCTGAACTTCATGATCTTTTTCCTCAGGCAATGGAGAATCTTCTTTTCCCTTCTCTTCCTTAATATCTGGGGCATCCTTGACAGTCTCCTGAGGAGGGGGAGTCTTTTTCCCTTCTTCTTGCAACGGAGCAGCAGCTTGCAATCTCGGTTCCTCTACATGCTGTTGCACAGGATTATTTTCAGGTACTTGGGTAGTTGATGGGACATCTGCAACGATCTGCTCTGAATCATCTTGTCTGGCTTCATCTTCTGTAGTTCTTTCTGCCAACACCTCTGGAGCCTGTGAATCTAATTTACCCGTAGGGATGCTTGGCTCAGCTGTGGTTGTGCTATCTGGAACATAATTATCTTGGGCAGGGGGACCAGTTTCACTCTCTTGATCGCCTGAAGGAGTTCTGTCTTCCGATTTGGGTCTCTTTGTCCCACTCTCCTCAGATGAAGGCAGAGTTCGTTTAAGCCCTCTTGGATCACCTTCGCCATTTGCATCCTCAGTGTTCTCTAACAATGGCCCTATAAAAGGTTCCTTCTGGCTTTCCCCTACTTCAACCTGATTCTCTCTCACTGGAGATCTGTTCTCGGTGTTGGCAATTGGTGTGTCATTCGTGGTTGCTTCTTCACTGCCTCTTCCCACATCATCCTTGTCGCTCTTTCTCCGACTCCTGACTGACCCATGAACGTCCTTCTGAGAGCCTTTATCACTCCTTGGTGTCTGCTTCTCAGCCTTATTTTCATTTTCCAGGGATTGTTTCGGCTTGCCCTGTGACCTTCTATCATCTGGTCGTTCCGGACTTGAAGGCATGGAGCGTCCGCCCCTTGGTCGACCAATTTGTGACTCTGTCTTGGAGGAAATGGTTATCTGGATTGACGGGCCTCGTCTTTTTGCCTCACGCATGTCTGTCCTCTCCCAGTCAGGGGTGGGACTCCGATCTCTATCCTCCGGTGGTGGTTCCTTCTGCTTTTGTGCTTCCATGTAAACTTTCCTGGACACCAATCCTCTACCCGAGAAGAGGGCATTTTCTGCACGTTTTAAAATGTCGACGGTCACCTTCCTTTCCTCTTCTGGTTCCTTTGACTCCTTCTTCTCTGTGAGTGATTTTGGTGTCAGCAGTATCTCTTCATCACGCTCCCACTTTGACAGCGCAGGAAGGGGCAATGGGACCTGTTCTTGCTCAGGCACATTGTTATCTGCATCAGGTGTTCTCTCTTGATCAGCACCACCTCCAGTTCTCTCCTCGGATCCTGGAACAAGGTCAGACTGGACAGGTGTCATGTTAGAATCGGCTGGTGTCTGTTCTCCCTCATGCAGATCGCTCTCCTTGCCTGTATCTGTGTTGTGGCCTTTCAGTTTCTTCTTTTTGTCCCTCTTTCTCTTCTTTTTCTTGTCATCTCCTTCATCTCCAGACATTTCCACCTGTGAGGCTTCTGTTGAGGCTTGAGATGCACGACGCTTATCCTTCTTCTTCTTCTTCTTGTCGTGCTTCTTCTTCTCTGATTTAGCCTCCTCATCTTTTCCTGACTCCTTCTCCTTACTCTGACGTCCATCATGCTTATCTTCCTTCTGTTTACTCTTCCTCTTATCTTCCTTTTCATCTGCCGAGTAGCTCGTTCCCCTTTCATCCTTTTCCTGTGACTTGCCTTTGTGCCGGTCACCTTTAATCTTGTCACCATCCTTTTGTCTCTCAGATTTCTCTGGTCTGTCCAATCTGTATGTCCGACCCCTCTCAGAATCCCTGTCCCTTCTACCTTCTCTCTCTCTCTTGTCCTCTTTCCCATGTCTGTCATCACTCCTTTCCCTCTTCTCAATATCTCTCTCCCATCTTGAATCTCTCTCTTTTCTATCAACTTCTCTTCGGTCATTTTCCTTCTCTCTCCTGCCATCAATTTCTCTGTCCCTCCTGTCTTTCTCTCGAGATCTTCTGTCACTATCTCTCTCCCTCTTATAGCCATCACTGGTATCTCTCTCTCTTCTGTATTCTTTCCTCTCTCCTTCCCTGTCTCTCTCTCGCCTGTCCACATCTTTCTCTCTCCTCTCTCTGCCTGGAGACACTTTCAGATTCTTTCCAGGAGAATCTTTGCCCCTGAAAGGCTCCTCAATCTCCCTATGCCGAGCATATTTGAATTTACCATCACGGTCACGCTCCTCACCTCTCTTTCCCTCATGGTGCCCTGCCCGAAGCTCATCCTCATCCCTTCGAGAGCCATCTGGGTTTCTCCTAAAGTCATCTTCCTTCCTCACATCATCTCTCCGATCCTCGTCCTTCCTCGGACCATGATACCTCTTGAAATCTTCATATCGATCGCCCTCTAATCTGTGCTTATCCTCGCCATCACTGCCTCTTCCTTCATGTCCCCTTCTTGAACGCATCTCATCGTCCTCAAACTTTCTGTCTCCATACCTCTTCCAGTCCTCCTCATCCTCATGCCGCCTCATGCCTTCTGAACCCTCTCTCTCCCTCCTTGCTCTAGGATCCTCAAAGCCCCTCTGTAGGGGGTCTCGCTGGTCTCCATACCTTCTCCTATCCATTTCGGGGATCCGTCCACCCCTATCTCCCTTCCCCATGTCCCTGTTATAGTCAAACATGGGGTCCTTTCGCTCCCAAGGGTTCACATGCTCCTCAGGGGGTGGCTTGGCGTGGTCATAGGGGAACTGGCGGATTGGACCTCCCCGTTGGTCGAAGTGCATGAAGTTCTCAACTGGTCGGAAGCCTCCACGGTGGTCTCGGCCCCTTCTCCCACGCATCCCGCCACGCCCTCGGAAATTGGGAGGAAACGGCTCATGTGAAGGACCCTCAAACCTGGAAACAGAGTATCAAATTTTAGCATATTAAACACTCTTGGGTAGACTTAGAATACAAGTAATCCTTTAGCACATAAGTACAGTAGTGATAGTTGCAACCCCAGGCTTATCTGAACATGACCCTGAGGAACTACAGGCTGAAGCTACACTCCTCTTGCAGTACCAGCCTCTTTTCAGGGTAAAGGGTGAAACCAGTGAGTTATTTGTACGCCTGAACAGTGGAACTGTCCATTTATATTAGGGACACCTTCATCAGCACCATAGTTAAGAGTACCAGAAGTTAGTTACATCAATGAAATTAAATTAACTCAAATCAAATGATGCCATGGTTCCTTATAAGGAATCCCCATACTGGAGTTTACCATGGTAAAGCTGATGTTTCCTATGGAGTGGATGTTAAATTACATGCCAAAACCAGTTAAGTCACTTTTCAATAGTTCTTAGAAACTGTAAGGAAAAAATAAATTTAGGATCTGCAATAAGGTACATAACAATGTTTGACTCTCAGTTTGAACTTTGATTATGTAAATGTACTGTAGTTGAGTTTCCTACCTGTGAGTGACGATTATGTTGCTGATTACTCAGCCTGCAGCCAACCTTCACTCTCACGGTAGTACCTCCAAAGGTACACAGTTCGTTCGTTTTGTTTCGTTTTTGAAGGCTGCAACATGCTTGCATGCGTCGGCCTTTTTTTTTTGGATTGGAGCATGTAGCATTTTATGACCGGATGCCCTTCCTGATGTCTACCAATGACCCTTGGGTGGATTCGATCCTCCGACCCTACGGCCAGAGCGGAGCGCTCTAACCCACTGAGCCACGGCTGCTACAGTAGACAAAACAAACAAAAGAGTGTGTCACAAATACTAACCATGTGTGGCTGTTGTCCCAGGGAGCAGCATTAGGTACTGCAGTAGGTGGTGGCTGCTGGAATCTGGAGTAATCATCTAAGTTATGCCGAGGAGGGCCAGGGTAACGCTCAAACTCCTTTCCTGGTCCTGGTGGGAAGTCTAACAATGGCCTGTGGGAAAAACAGCTTGATGGTAATACACAGTCTGAGGCTACAAGTCAAGGGTGAAAGCAGTGGAAGTGGGTTATTTGGAAGGAACCTGTGGAGTCAGGGGAGAAACAGACAAATGAGGAGGTGGAAATAAGAATTAGGTAATGTTTATGTGGAAGTGTTGAAAAGCATTTGAGGTACCTGGAGATGGCACAGCCATATGGAAAGCCTGGGGAATGAGAAGGTGACCTGGACAGAGTAAGTGAATGAGGTGGAGAACAAGGTGGAGATGAGGAGATGGGATGGAGATGAGAGAGCACAGTGTGAGCTGCAAAAATGGCAGCCTGATGGCGAAAGAAAAGGCGATACAGAGGCGACTTGTTTGTGGCCACCCTGTAGGGTAACGAGGCTATAGAGATATAGAATTTCTTGTTATAAAAAACCCTTTCTGGTGCTCTTTACATTACATTACTGATTCCAGAATATATTAAAAAAAAGAAAAAAAAGAAAAAAGAACAAGGTGTAGTCATGCTATCAGGTTAGCCTCTCTAACCCAAGCCATTCAAAAAAAAAAAAAAAAAAAAATCGTTTGAGGGGTGGCATTATACAAGCAATAAAATCAAGCTGTGGTGTGAAGGGTGGCATGAAAAAAAGAGAAAAAAAAAAAGAAGAGAGGGTGAGGGGCAGTATTATGTAAACCAATGAAAAAGTGTTGTGGTGTAAGGGGTGGCATCATGGGGGGAAAAAAAAAAATAAAGTCATGGTGTGAAGGGTGGCATTATAAAAAAATATATATATATTGTGGTGTGAGGGGTGGCATTATAAGAAAAAAAAAATTGTGGTGAGAGGGGTGGCATTATGAAAAAAAAAAAAAAAAAAAATGTGGTCTGAGGGTTGGCACTATGCAAGGCTGACAAATCTGGTGGTGCTATATCACTAGGAGAACATAATTCCATAAACAGATGCATGAATACTACGATCCCCAGAAATACTGCTATAGTGCTGACAAAATCTCAAAAATATCATTAGCACTAATGGAATTTTAGTACTAAGGATATATTAATTTCTCTGGGTCTGGTACCAAAACAGCTGAAATGGCAACCTTACAATAAAGGTGTGTATACCTGGCAGGTGAGCGAGGTGTGGGTAGCAGAGGCCGCAAGGGGGATGACTTGCGACGGCTGGGGCTTGGGGTTCTGTAGAACGATATACAGTATGTCATAACAGTAGTAGTAATAATAATAATTCCATCACCCAATCCCATGTCGCCCCATAATAATAATAATAAAAAATAATAATAATAATAAAAATAATATCATCATCAATCATCATCACTACCATCATCCAGACCTCTTTCTCAACTTAGGGAAGGGGTGGAGTAGGGTCCAGAGAGAAAGAAAATTAAAAAGAAAGTGAACAAACCAGAGTCTATAGAACTAAATGAGGAGAGTGGGGGAGGGAAGAGGTAGGTGAACGGGTGCTACAACATACCCTATTATCTCTCTATCAGTCAACCAACATCTATCAACCATAAAATTACAAAATGGTACTACATGAACCACAACACACACAAAAAACTGAGAATAAGAAAACATCCCCTTGAGTGAGGGTAGAATAGTAGTAGCAGGGACAAAGAAGGAGACAAGTGAGTTAAAAGTACGGGGCAAGGGACAGAAAAGCAATATGAAAACAAAAGGACACTACACCATACCTGCTAAGAGTAGGAGATCGCTCCCTGGAGAACGACCTTGAGCGGGGTGAGCGTAGAGGAGGCAGAGGGCGTGGTGGTGGGGTCCTGCTTCTGCGCCTCCTTGCAGGGGACCGCGACCTTGGAGACCGACCTCCCCCAGGCCCTGAGGTCTTTAGCCGGCTGTGTGACCGTGACCGTGACCTCCCCAGGGACCGTGAGCGTGACAGCGACCTTGTGTATGACCGCCGGGATGGGGGAGTTCGGGACCGCAATCTGGAGTGGTAACGCGGTGGTGGGGACCTGGCAGAGTAGGAATAAACTTATGAGAATAAATTATGGTAAGGATAAATCAGGGATGAGAAAAACACTGGAGGATGAGAAGTATAAACTGGAGATAAGCATAAACAATCAGTAAGAATAAATAAAATACAATAAATTGGGGGGGGGCAATTCTGGAAAATGAGAACAAGTGCATAGGAATAAATCAGGTGTAAGGATAAATAAGAGGCTGAGAATAACTATGGGATGAGAAAAATATTGCAGAATAAATAGAAAAAGAAAAAACTAAAGGGGTAAGACTTATTAGGGGCAAGAATACACTGGGGAGAATGAACAAGGTTTCACTGATGGGCAATCATCTTAACACACACACACTCATATAACCTACCTTGAGCGTGGAGAGCGAGATCGACTCCTGCGGTATCTGCGGAGTCTCTCATCTTTCTCCTGTAGGTGCTTGTTAAACAAGGTCAAGGGGTCTGCTATGCCTCTGTACAAATGAGGAAAAGAAAAATATTAGTATTAGAATCACATTACCGTCATCACTGTCACCATCATAATCATCACCATAAATGACCTCTTTTCCCATCCAAGGACGGGCTAAGGTAGGGTCCAGAAAAAGAAAAATAGAGAAGTGGAATGATCAATAGCACACCCAGTGAAATGGGTCACACACTCATTCATTCACCACACACCCCTAGAATCCTGACCCCACTTTACATGCATGACCATCCTCACACATTTTTTGGTATATCAATCTGCATCGATATACTTTTATATATAAATAAAAACACCATTGCTGTACTTACTCATAATAGATGGAAGGGGTACTGTAGGTGGGAGGAGGCACTCTGTGGGAAGGAAAATAAGGCTAAGTTAGAAATACTGTCATCCAGTAATCGTGCAATTTCTTTTCAAAATATTAAGGTGAAAAACAGTACAGGTAATATAGCAGTTTTTTTCCCCCCAACTAGAAAAGATCCCTAAACCTCTTTGGCTCACTTGATGCCTGAGGAGGAAAGTAATACTGTACATCAGGGGTTCTCAACCTGGGGTACGCGTACCCCCAGGGGTACGTGAGAGGAATTTGGGGAGTACGTGACAGGTTTCTCAAAATACTTTGGTTTTGAATAACTGCAAACCTGTTTGTAGGAAGTGGCCTACATGTGCTAGGCTATCAACACTACCTCATAGTGACATACTCACATTAACTGAAAAGTTTGTCCACTCCACATATATAACACAATTTAAACTTAATAAACTAAGTCAATAAACCTTGCATTTCTTTTTACCCTTCCTGATGCTGCATTGTGGGTAAGGGGTACGTGACCAATACTGAAAGACTTCAAGGGGTACATAAGATTAAAAAGGTTGAGAACCCCTGCTGTACATCATTAAAGTCAGTCTGTTTTTGTCTGAAGGACCTATGCCACTCCTACAATGTGAATGTTGCAGGAGTTGCAAGAAATTCAATAAGCCTTATTATTTATGAGGTAGGAATGAATCTCCTTGGTTACTATCATGCACTTACTCTCACTTGACAAAGATACCCAACCCCTTTCACCTCACTTCATGGGCAAGTGCACTGATTGGAGAGCCGGTCTGTCTAATAACTAAAATGACTCATTTCTACCCCAATAAATAAAGCTTGTCGATTTTCACAAACCCACGACAAAGCACTAAGTTGAGTGGTTCACTTCTGTCACATGAATACAAACTGATTACAGTCAAATCAACTCTCCACCCCTCACTATCCTAAGCCATCAACTGAGCTGCAAGGGGTTTGGAATGTTTGTCAGGTTAGAGTAAAATATTAAATAACAATTCCACATAAGGGGTACATGAAGCACTGAGCAAAGCATGGGCAAACTATACCCCTTTTACTCTAACTTGGGTCAAAATTATCATCCTTCCCTCTTGGATACCAAGTTGTAAGAAGAAATTAACACCAGAATATAAGGTTAGGAACAAAGAGGTGTTATGGAAAGAATGTTGTGCTGTAACACTCTTATTTTACCACTAGCTACATGATAATAAGCTACCAAAAGACTTAAAATCTGGGCCAACTTAAGAAAAATGGACTATAGTAAATGTCAGGTTTAGAGAAAGTAGGCCTTTAAAGTCCAAGAGTTTTGGACCACCTGATTCATGTTAAATTCTTAGTAAGGCAAAGGCAAATTAACCATGCCATTCCATGCTATAAAACACAGCAGATGTCACAGAAGACAGTGATACAAAAACTGCACCTCACTTGGGTGGTGAATTCACACTTGCTCTACTCAATGCCTGATAGAACTTCTACCAAACACCTGCACTTAACAAAATGTACTCACCCTGGCTGGTATGGAAGATACTGTGTTGAGACTGGCGGGATGATGGTGCCGTGTGTGGGTCCCGCTGAAATGAAACACCAGCAAAAGGTTAAAAATTACATGAGCACTAAGAAAACTGCAGAGCTGAACTGTGGAGGGGAGAAGAGAAGAAAGAGGATAGGGAGAGAGGGAGAAGAAAGGAGGAGGAAAGAAGACAGGAGGGGGAAAGACAGGAGGAGGAGGACGAGAGAAAAGGAAAGCTGGGAGGACCATGATGGACGGATAGAGAGAATAAGGGAGGATGATGGAAGGAGCATGGGGAGGGAAAAGGAGGGACAAAGGAAGAAGAGAAAAGGGGGGGGGAAATAAAAGGAGGGGGTATAAAATGGAAGTTATATTAAAGTGGGCTGATTGTAGGTAGATATAGAAGAAAGAACTACGAGTAAGAAGGGGAGTATTTGAGAGTGGATGAATAAGAAAAAGCTGGCGGGAAAATGAAAGAGGCAGACTGAGAATATGGTAAGCAAAGGTGAGAGTAGCCATCCCAAGATTTTTATGTGCCATAGAACAAACACACCCACAAACAGCAACAAATCCCCAAATAATGAAACTCCAGTTAAAGGGAAACACATCCAAAATTTAACTATGTGATTGCCTAAAAACCTTCTGTAGTGCCCCAAAATATCACCAGAGATTTGTATCTACTTGGCTATTGTGTATTATTAGATGACTTGATTACAAATTTTGTTATCCTCAAACATCTCTAACTAACGAATTATGTGATGGTGAGAGAGGCAGGGGGAGACCAAAGATGAGATGGAGTAATGGAATGGAGAGAGAAAGAGAGAGAGGGGTGTGAGACAGAGGGAGGGCAGCCAAATGGCAGAAGACAGAGTGATGTGGGTGCAATAGACTTCTGGCTATTGATACCTAGATAAGTAGTTAGACAGATATTCACTCTTTCAATTCAAGGATGTATTTTTCATTTCATTTTTGCTCCCACCAGATGATTTCATTCAACTTCAGAAACTCTTGATGTGACTACCATGGACTGGATGATAAGTACATACATGAATGGACTGATGAATGAATGGATGGTTGGGTGGATGTATGGATGGACTGATGAATGCATGGATGGACAGATGGCTGGTTGGATGAATTATGGAATGATGGCTGAGTGGATAGATGCATGGAGATGGACGCATGGATGATGGATGGGAGGGAGGGATGGAAAGATAACTTCCAGTAAATGAATTAATGAGGTCTATATATAACCCATTCATTTCAAAAAGTCCCTCTTAAGCTCAATAAAAGCAACAGAAGATAGCAAGAATAAAATGAATATTTGGCTTGGAATTCAGTGTTCAAACAGCATACAACAAAATAATGAAGAACAAGCAAGAAGACTGTTTTTGCTCTATGTCACCTTTTTTTGATGGTCATTTATGGAAAGAGGGAAGGAATAATGAACTTGTACCAAGCCATACTGTAGCTATATGACACTAAGGTAGAAGGGAGTGAGGGGAAATAATTATAATGTATTATGTATGATGTGAAGGGCAGTAAGAAAAGTGATAATGTTGGAAATGGATACAGTGTGAGGGTCACCTAAGAAATCAGTAAGCAGTGGGGGCCAATGTAGCGAGGACAGGAGAGGGAAAGGTGAGAGATGGTGTTGGAGTGCAGACACGCCATCAAGAAAAAGGTGACGGATAGTCATAGGGCAGTTACAGTGTGAACAGAGAGATTGACTGTCATGGCTCATTAAATGACCATGAGTGAGGCAGGTATGACCCAGACAAAGACAAGAAAGAATAATCTCCCATCAATGACTGGGGTGGGTTAATGTGTGCCAAGGAAGAGTTGAAGGTTTAACATTGTGAAGCTTGTGGTCAACCTGTAGGTCTCATAATAACTGCCAATGTTCACAAAAGAGATGGGTCAGCAGAGGAAAACAATCAAGAGGAGGAATAGGGTGGAGAAAGGACCAAGAAGAGGAAGCAGCAGAGTATGCCAGTGAGTCAGCTTGTTCATAACCAGCAATCCCAACACAGCTAGCAGAATACTGCAGAAGCAAAGTGGAAGTAGCAGTGTGTGCCAATGAGTCAGCTTGTTCACAACCAGTAATTCCAACACAGATAGTAGAATACTGCAAAAACAGACTGACTTTTTTCAAACAGAAAGACAGAACAGCCACTCCTGAATCTGGGCGATCAGAGGATGAGAGTAAGAGGAGCCATGTACGGAAATAAGTGCACAAAGAAAATAAGAGAAGATAACAAAGGTGAAGGATGAGAATCTAGGAAGAGACTTCAAAGCAAAAGGGCTAGCATACAGTTCTGGAGTGCAAGTACTTACAATGGAAAGGAGAATACATTGGAAGGAGGAGTCAGGGAACAAAACAGCAAACCTGACACCTTGGCAAAATTTGGAGTCGTAAGTTTCAACATATGCATGGCAAAAGTGAGAGGGCATATGTTCAAGAAAAAGGGAGCAAAGAGTATCTGGGGAAGAAGAGACTTAGAACGAGAAAAATGAAAGGCAGGCCATAGCTGGAGGGAGAAGTCAAGGTGGGAAGGATACTGGACAAAGTGGAAGACTAGGAGAAAAGGTGAAATTTATGAAAAGGATGGAGAATGAGACTGACCTGGAGATTGTGAGTGAGGCACAAGGGGGACACCAAAGAGAAGATGAAGAGGTATATGAGTGAGGGGTTGTTAGTTGGAGAAAGGGCAGCCTGATGGTCAAGGATAGGGTTTGCCACCATTTTTGTGATTAAGGTGTTTGGCAATAAATAGGTTTCAGCTATGATGTCTAAGTTAGTAGCAGAAAAATTAATTCCTTAACCTCTTCAATCTAAGTAACAATTCTCTTTAGTTTACTCTAGCCACTAACTAACAATTACATTCAGCTTAAGCATGGCCTCTTGTATTTATGGTTTATTAAGGCTGCAGCATCCAATTCTGTGCTGGAGAGGATGCCTTCATATGGTGGCACTGATATAACCAGGAGGCTAAACTATTGTACCTACTTATACAAACATATTTCAACTATTTCCCCTGAATGGAGAATGGCACACTGCAGAAGGACAGTTTCATTACACAGTCCACCGGGCTGACATTCAGATGAACCTGGGGCTACAAGTACTGCTAATATTATTAAGGATGTATCTAATCCCTCAAGTTTGAATAAACTTGTCAGAGATGGCATGAGTAAAGGATTAATGATTTAAAGTTACCTCCCTATCCCCCTAACAAAGGTTTGTGGACTGCAGAAATGCAGTTTCATGCAGCAGCACATGAGGTTCACATCCAGATGAGCCTTGGCCCACAACAGGAACAACAACAACAGAAAAGGCAAGAAGTCTAAAACAGATGGGAGGAAGTGCATTGTTGGTAAAGTGAATGGAAATCATGTGGTCCTTGTTGCAAGTCTGGCATGGTTTCCAAGTAAAGTTTTAGCCCCCAGGTTCATCAGAATGCAAACTCATTGGACTGAAGGCTGAAGTTGCCTTTTTCTTGCAGTCCATCATCATCCTCTTGGGCAACAGGGAGGGAGGTGAAGGACAGTTGTATAACCAGTCTGATGTACTGGCTGATCCTATCAGTGCCACCACAATGAAACATTATCACAAAACTTTTCTTCAACTGTGAACTTAAAAAGCAAAAATGTCAGAAGGGCAATTTAAAACAAGGGCTTAAAGTACTAAATACTACAGTCCAGTTGCGCAAGAAAGTATTTTTTTTTCCCCTTTTTTTAAACATCTTGGAAAGCATCTGGGGTCACATTAATAAATCTTGAGCCAAAGATGTGCATATGATTGTCTGTTTATAATTTAATCTTCACTCATAAAGCTATTAGGTATCAAACACTTCACAACCAGAGTTAATACTGAAGTGAAAAATACAAAACAAAATGATTTCTGATATTTACATGATAGGAAGATTTTTCATAGTAATAATCTATGATCAAATATGAACATGGCCACTGGAATGAGTAGGTTAACCATGGGCCCCTACACTCCTTTATGTGGAAATGAAGGATGTGAAGATGGAGGCAATGACTGGCGGTCAAAGAATACATAAAATGTTTGAAAATATGTCCTGGTAGTTCTTCACGTATGTGTATTGCTGCTATTTTTAAGAGTATATTATTAAAAAAAAAAAAAAATCATACACTGTACAGTCATGGACAGAAGCAAGCCTACTATTCCACTGCTATTTCACACTTAGGGCATATCCATCACTTTCCTCGCTCAAGCATCCATCCATCCATCATCCAATCCTATGTTGCCCCATGAAGAGTGTAGGAGCCCAGGGCTAGCATTATAAAAAAAAAAAATCATCTATGGCCAGAGGAACATAACGAGCCTCTCGCAGCTTAGCAACATCAGCCAGCAGTGGCAAATGAGCAGGAGGAGAGTTGAAAAACTGGGAAAACTTTTGCCTGATCATACATTTCTGAATTACCTGCATCACAAAAACATACTTTTTGGCTCAAGCATACATGAAAACAGTGTAGTAAGTAGCAAGAAAGAAGCCTGGAGAATTTTATTAGTCCCCTTTGCCCATACTTCTGTCAGGTAAGGACACTCCCTAACGCCTCTCCCTTGATAGTCTGCATATGGCTTTATAATTTTCTCTGGACCTATTTTTTGCAAACCATTTCAGTATTAAAATGGTATGAAGTACAAGTTAATATTAAAGTACTACTGTTGTGGCCCCTGGCTCATTTAGATGTGAGCTCAATGGTCTGCAGGCTGAAGTTGCCCTTTTCCTGCAGTTCAACAACGTTTGAGGGACAGGAATGGATGAGAGAGAGAGAGAGAGAGAGAGAGAGAGAGAGAGAGAGAGAGAGAGAGAGAGNAAAATGATGGAATTTGTTAGACATCAGAAACAGATACATAAAAGACACCTAACAGACCAATATTAATATATATACTATAAACACAGTACATAATCATAACTGCTATTCAGTATCTTTTCTAACTTTCAGTATAACAGGATATCATAAATAACAATCTTTAAAGTGTTTGGAATCATAATTCAATGCAAAATCTTCAATAAAGCCCTAATATTGTATTTAGAATATCACAATTTATTTTAATTATCCTTTTCAAATGACCCAATCTCTTAACTAGACTACATAATTCACATTTTAGAGCAAAAATAATGGCCACATCATAAAGTAGGATAAAGGAGCCAACTACCATATTAGCATTTTATTTCTGTTTTACAAACTGGTTTCATAAAACCCATACTTATTCTCTCAAAATAAATTATGCCTCCCCCCCTAAAACACACACACACACACACACACACACACACATACACACACACACAAAACAGTCTCTCAAAACAAGCACGTTATGGGTAGTATTCGTAGCTCTGCCTGACAATTTTTGTAAAAAGAGAATTGACAATACTGTACTACATTCCATTTACCTGCTGATACATAAGGGTAATAGGGGTCCTTGGGTGAGGAGGATGTGTGGTAGACGGATGGTGGTGGCCGCGTAGGATCAAAAGGTACAACAGTCTCAAAGCGTCCCCTTTCCTTTTCCTTGTAGCGGTCTCCCTCCTTTTCCACTTTTCCCTTGTCTAAGCTTCGGCTTCGGCTCCTGCTCCGCGTCCGGCTGGTGCTTCGACTACGGGTGCCTTCGTCATGCCTCTTGTGACGCCAGGGCTCCTCTTCCAGTCGATCCTCACGGCCATCGTCTTTGTAAATTTCTGCTGACTTCCCCTCCTGGCTTTTGTGAGAGTGTTTTCGATCTTTTCTTTTCTTCCCCTCTCTCTTCCCCCCATCTTCTGACTCATGTTTACTTGCCTTTTTCTTCTTTTTCTTGTTTTTTTTGTGCTTCCCCTCAACTTCTGGTGCAGTTTCAGAAACCACAGGGACAGCATTGGATTCCAAGTTATCCTGTGTGTGTTCCTCTTCTTCTACCTCCTTCACGTACTCTATTTCCTCAATGATCCCACCTTCCTTTTCAATATCTTCATGAGCCACAAGATTTTCCTTATCAGAGTCCGCCCCTCCATTTTCCACCTGCTTGTCGGTTGCCAATGGACTCTGAATGGATGGGGACATGGCGAGGCGAGGCGATCTGGAAGGGATGTTCCTAGGAGGGGTAGATGACACAGCAGGGCTGTGTGGTGGTGTGGGGGAGTGCTTAGGAGTGTCAGGGTGTGTGGGAGTACCCCTGGCAGCATCAGAACGGGTTGGGGTGACCCGGGTAGTGTCGGAGATGGTTGGAATGCCTTTGCCTGTGTCAGGTGGTGTACTTTCAACCCCTGTCTTGTCTGGTGCCTTCTCATTCCTGCAGGGGATAAACAGAGCATATTAAGTCATCATCATCATCATTACCATTATCATCAACTTTTCCACAAAGTCAATGTTGCTAGGTGTGATCCCTGATTAGAAAAAACGATGACTAGAAGTTATTACATTCTTCCCAATACTTCAATACAGTGGATAAAACTTCAAAATCTTTACAGGGATGTAGTGGGAATTGAGGGATGTTTGTATAACTTGGCAGTGAAGGCATCCCTCTCCAGTACCAAATACAAACTAAAACAGACTCTTACCATCCACTAATGAATTGCTTGGCCTTGCCCCGGAGGTATCGGTTGGGGATAAGGGTATCTGGACTGATGTCCTCCGCACCACACGATGGGCATTTGGTATCTTCATTGTCTACTAGGTGGTTGCGAATGCCTGCACAAAAACAAACACATGTATGAGTGAAGGGAAGACAGATGCATGGGATGAATGAAGGTAGGAATATGATATAAATAAAGACAAAACTGTGGGATAAACAAAGAGAGATGGGCAAGTTAAACAAAGACAGATGTATGGGATAAATAAAAGGAGTAGCCGAGATAAATGAAGACAGAAATGGGATAAATGAAGACAAGTACGGTATAAATGAAGGCAGATGTATGAGTCAAACAGAGGCAGGTGTTTGAGATACATGAAAGAAGTATTATGAGATCAAGTATGAAATAAATGAAGATGGATGCATAATGACAAAAGTACGAAATGAATGAAGAACTAAGACAAATGCAAGAAAAATGAACAAGAGTGCGATAATGATAGGACTTAGGCTCATCTGGATATGACCCTGTTAAACTGCAGACTAAAATTGACCTTCTGCATTTCACCACCTTCCTTTTGAGGGTGAGGGAGGTCATTTAGGGGCATTTGTATACCTGTGCCACCACATAAAGGCAACCCTCACCAGCACCAATGCATGAAATAAAAAAAAACATCTTATTGCAACATATGACTTTGCAACTGCTACTGTCATTTGAGGTAAATGCCAAATCAGCTACAGTCAACAGATGGCACCTTGTTTAAATTAATTTACTGCAGACTTGACAGTACAATCAACCAGTGTGCAATGTGCATTCATCACAGAAGTCATCAGCACAGCAAGGTACACGTTCAGAATCATGCAACATTTTATTACAAAGCAAACACACTATTTCCTTCAAGGCAGGAAAAAAATACAAGTACCATATCTTTCAGTATATCTAGCAAGACACACTGGAGGTGACATAGGGGGCTTCGTAGTATCTCCTTCCTAGCAATTTATTTTCCTTAGTGACATGGGATGCATCATTCACATGCAAGAGGATATGGAGGTGTAATGTGCAGAATTAAACACCATAAAAAAAGTGCTATGAAATATCCAAAGCCACTCAGAATATGGAGTTATGTGATGAGACAGACAGGCAAATGAGGAAGTTACTGAGTGTTGATGAGGAGTGTTAAAAGTACTTTTAGATTATTTTGTTATGTGAAGAGAATGGAGAATGAGACTAACATAAAATGTGGAAGACTGAGGATGAGGTAAAGGGACAGGGTGGAGAGGTAAATAAGAGGGGGTGTAAGCTGGAGGGAGGACAGCCTAATGGCAGAGGACACAACAGGATGACATAGAAGTGATATGTTTGTAACCACCCCTTCTGGGATTAAGATATCTGGCTTAGAATGGTACACAGATCTATATGTATGTATGTATGTATGTATATGTATATATATATATATATCCAGTAATCTCTCTACTTTCCAGATGACCACCATCCAGTCACACCACTGTTCGGACACTGTAGGCTGATGTTCAAAACCAAAAAATGCCAAAAAATTGCAAAAAAAAAAAAAAAACGAAAGAAATACGATTTTTTTTAACCTGTAAGTTTGAATTTGGCGCGCGGTCAGGGTTGCCAAAACGCGGAAATATCGTCTGCTATGTGGATAAAACAGTCCACGGAGCTGCACACTAAGATTGAGGACGCGGTAACCACACCCTCACAAATGCGGATGAAACCATCCGCATCCCTTAATATACGCAATTTTAAGTCGAATGTATAATAAATAACCTTATATCCCTTAATCTTAGTAGTATTATTACCCAGAGCATTTTGCATATGGGTAATCTCTGCATAAATAT